>BQMB01002150.1:600000-796575 GCA_027943415.1 Closterium sp. NIES-67
TGTTGCAGATTCCTTCACGACCCAACCAGGGCCCACCGACACGGATTCTGCCGCGCTGCAGTGTTGACTGTGAAGAGCGTGTTCCCATGAACCTCGTATCGGACTCATGCGTATCAGACTCGCAACATTCGCCTGAGTGACGAGAATTCCAAGCATGGTAACATTTCTACACCGCATTGAACCACTTCGCGTCAAGCTCGCACTACTCAGTGACGCGCGAGTCTGATAAGAGGCACTCTGATAAGAGGCAAAATCTATAGAAATCCAGTGTAAATGAGCCAGGAGGGTGGTGTATAGGTTTCATGTCAAAAACTAGGATGGTATGAATTGTTCGAATACTAGAATGATTAGAAACAATCAAGAGCGAGGGAGATATAGGGTTGGGGTAGTACCCCCTAAGAACATAACCCTATCTAGCCTATAACTTCTACATAAAACATACATGTATAAGTTGACACACCCCCTAGGCTAGATAAGGGGCAATGCAAAACGAGGAACACACAGCTCAGGGTGGTACTATTAGTCCAATCTCTGAGGCAGGGGTCCAAAGACCAGTCAGCAAGAGTACAAACAAGACAAGAACAAACCAGTGCGGCACAACTAGTCCAGCCACTGGAAGAGAAGCCACAAGGCCAGTCTGGAAGGTATATCGTACACAATAAAGGTCCTAGCAAGTGAGAGTCTACAGGAACTAGACCAAGTTGCAAACAGTGCCGCTGATGATCTTTAGGCACAAGCGCCTTAGTAAAGATATCAGCTGTGTTGGCACCGGAGGCCAAGTGTACTACGCGAGCCTGGCGGCGCTGCTGTAGCTCGCGTATGAGGAAGTACCGCAGCTGAATGTGCTTCGCTCTGCCCTCAAGTCGAGGCTCCTGACACAGGAGGATCATGGCCCTATTGTTAGCGTACAGGACCGGGGCAGAGCTAGGCCCTGCTCACCTAAGTCACTGAGCAAGAAGGTCAGCTAGCGGAGCTCCTGTGCCGCCATGGCACCGGCGTAGATCTCAGCCTCACAGCTGGATTGGGCAACAGACGAGGAGCGAGTGGACCTCCACGAGACGGCACTTGGACCAAGGCTAAAGCAGTAGCCCTGGGAGGACCAGAGGGTCTCAGCAAAGTCTGCCCAAGAAGCGTCGGTGTGCTTAGTAAGGACCACTGGCCTGTGTCCTCCCAGCACTAACCCCATGCCCGATGTATTTGCTAGATAACGCAAAACCCTCTTAGCGGCCGACCAGTGCTGCGGTCGGTGTCTGCCTGGCGCCACAAAGCGAGCCAGGATGCTGAGAGGGTATGCGAGATCTGGACGAGTGCAAGTCATGAGGTACATGAGGCAACCTACCAGCTCTGCGTAAGGACCACTGGGCTCTACTGACTCCTCAGGAACTGGAGCTGAGAGCATGTGGTCTACTAGCAGAGGTGTGGGCTATGCAAAGGAGAACTGAAGGCCGAACCTCTGAAGGACCTGGCACACCAAGTGTGACTGTGAGAGATTGATAGTGCGTGCTGCCCTATCCCTGGAGATCTGCAGGCCAAGGTAGCGGCGCAGTTCTCCTAGGTCAGTCCAGATGTGTCTCCTCAGGAGCTCGGCCTTCACAGAGGCCAGCGCGTCTTTGTCTGCAGTAGCGAAGACCAGGCCGTCTACGTAAACAAGGATGTAGAACAGAGTCTGGCCAGCACAAAAAGGACGGAAAGAACTGAAGGTCAGCTAGGGTAGCATACAGCATATCGTGCCACTCACGGAGCGCCTGTCGCAGGCCGTAGACTGGGTGCCGAAGGAGCCACTTGGTCCCAGGAGGGAAGGTACCAGTAAAGCCCTGACGGCACCGCAGGTAGACCTGCTCATGTAGGCTGCCTTGAAAAAACGCAGTGGAGAAGTCAAGGGAGTGTAACTCGTAGTCACGCTGTGCTGCTACGTGTCGCAGCGCCCGAAGAGTAGTTATCTTCGAGGTCGGGGCGTAGGTATGAAAGAAGTCCTTCCCCTCGCGCTGACTGAATCCTCTAGCCACGTAGTGCGCCTTGAACACAGGCGGCTCTCCAGGGGGGCGCTTCACCTTGAATAGCCACCGGCCATCGACCACGTTCACCCCAGGTGGGGGAAATGCGTTGACGTAGGTGCCGATGGATCTCGAAGATGCCATCTCCAGCGCCATGGCAGCTACAGAGAGGCCCTGGGTCGCGAGGTCGCCTCAGCGTAGGTGCGAGGGGTCGGGATGTCGAAAGCGTCTGGGTCACCCTCAGGGACTAGCAGCATGGAACAGAGGTGGGGAGCAGCCTCAGACAGGAAAGCAAGCTCGTACTGCCGGTCCTCCAAGACGTCACTGCCAAGGACAGGAGCACTCCCGACGGACGGAGGACGGACAGGGTTGGAGACCAGAGCGGTGGCATAGTCAAGGCGACGGGTAGAGGCGAAGTCAGGACAGCAGCGACAAGCGCGGCAAAATGCAAAACAGGAACAGACGGGTCGGTAACAAGAGAGGCAAGGACCCGAGAGACAAGAGGACGAGCAGCACGAAGGTAGTCTGATAGAGGGGGAGGCGCGACAACAAGCGACGACGGAGGAGGCGACAGGAGGAGAGGAGGACGAGACGCGTGGGAACGAAGCAACATAAGGTGAGAGCACTGAACAGGAGAGACAGGACGAGCACGAGAGGGACGACGAGACCACACATGAAATAGAGGCGTGGGGTCAGGAGACAGAGGAAAAGACACAGGAGGGGAACGCGGAGGAAGATATGCCGGAGACGAGTGACGAGGAGGGAACACAGGGCCGTAGACAGGAAGGGGAGGAGACGGCGGGGGAGGTGCAGCCGGGAGGGGAGGGGAAGGAAGGCTGAGCAGGCGAAGGGCGAACACCGGTGGTGACTGCTGCTACTGCTGCACGACACCGACACCATGACCACCAGCTGCACCACGGCTACCTCTAGCACCCCCAGTAGTAGCACCCCCAGAACCAGGACAATCACCAGCACCGGTGTCACCCCCAGGCCCGCCGGGACAAGCCACGACAGGAATCCTAGGACTAGCACCGCCAGCACCCCCAGAGTCCACGAATGGCTGCTGCTGCTCCGGCTGCGACGACGGTGGCTGCTGCTGTAGCCGCGACAACGGCTGCTGCGGCAGCAACTGCGACAGTGGAGGAGGAGACACCGGGGGAGGGGCAAGCGGCGAGAACTGCGCCGCAGGTTCACTAGAGTCAGCAGACTCCTCGGCAGGGACAACCGACGAGAGGGGAGTGACGTGAGACACACCAGACGGGGCTGGATGGGGAGGGAGGGGAGCAGGGGCTACCGGGGGAGTGGGAATAAAAAAAATTGACGGGGAGACCAGGAGACCTTGGTGGGGAAAGCGGTGGTAGAAGGAGACAGACTCATCGAAAGTGACGTCACGCGAGTGAAGGAAGCGGTGAGACTGCGCGTGGTAGAATTGCCAGTCAGACAGGTCAAGGGGGAAACCGAGGAAGACACAGGGGACAGTGCAGGCAGTGAGCTTGTCCGTGCCAGAGGCACGAACGTGAGCGAGGCAACCCCAGACGTGGAACGCAGACGCGTCACTAGGGGACCTGGTCCAGAGGAGGGTCGGCGAAACCTGCGGCAGCTGGGAGCGCGGCCACAGGTTAAGCCGGTGAGCGGCGTAGTGAGCGGCGAATGGCCACAGAAAATGGGGTGCACCAGCATGGATCATGGAGGTACGAGCCACCTCCATGACAAAGCCGATTTGTCGCTCAGTGACCCCATTCTGCTGCGGGGAGTCCAGTAGGGTGTACGACTGGGTGAAGCCCTCCGCACGACAGAAATGTCCAAACCGACTGGGGGCAAACTCGCCACCACGGTCAGAGTGGAGACGCGGCACAGGGAGACCACGGTGGACGCGCGCAGCTACGACCTACGGGACAACAAGAACGTCAGGCACATCGGCCTTACACTCCAGGGGAAACACCGTGATGTATCGCGTGAAGTCGTCAACGAGCACCAGAACGTAGCGCTCGCGACGCGGTCCAGGGACGGGGACAAGGCCCTAAACGTCCAGGTGGAGGGTCTGAAGAGGTGCGGTGGCAGAGCGAAGCGAGGAGGAGTGAGGAGCACGACTCAACCGGCCCTTGACGCAGGGCGTACGCAGCAGCGCAGGCGAGAGAGGGAGGGTAGGAAGCAACGCAAGGAGACCTAGAATGAGACCGTGCTGAGACATGTGACGTAGATACAGGAGTGCGGAGTGACCTAGGCGGTGGTGCCACTGGAGCGACGGGTGAGTGAGCGACCGACACGAGCAAGCCGCAGCGACCTGGGTAGACGCAGGGAACGGGGAGGACGCGCCAACCGGGGGGGAAGTAGTGTCCAGCGTAAACAGGTCAGACAGCGAGTCCCGTGGGAACGTTGCAAGGGGGGTACCTGAGGCGGTCTCGGTACAGATAGCAAACCGCTCGTGACCAGGAAACGTAGTGGTGACGCCGAGGTCCTGAAGGAAGGCATCTGACACCAACTAAGTTCCTGGAGAACGAAGTGATGTGCAAGCCTGTAAGGGAACCCGAGGGGACCGCTGGACAGGGAAGGGTAGTGTAGTTACGAGCAACATCAGGACCAGAAGAGGGGTCAGCAAGAGCGACGGCAGCAGGGGCGGCAAGCGGCGTGAGCGCAGTGTGGTCGCGGAAGAAGCAGGTAGAGGCACCGGAGTCAAGTGTGAAGGACAGTGAAGCAGTAGCGGCAGACAAGGGCGGAGCGAGGCTGGAGCCTAGACTGGACAAAGCAAACGGTCCTAGGCTTGATGCAGCAGGGGAATATGAACTACACACAGGTGCTACGCCTAAGCTAGAGAACATAGGGTAATAAGGTCCAGACACAGTAGAAGCGTCAGCATACAGAGAATGCAAGGCAGAACTAAGCTGATCCATATCTAACTCAAACACAATCACACCGTGACGCAGCAGACTGGCCCAGTCAGGGAGGTCCGGCACCAGGCCGAAGCGGCGACGAAAGAGGTCGTCCAGGCGGCGAAAGCAGCGGGCGGTCGGGTGTGGGCAGCGGGCGTGCACGAAGGGCCGGGCGGGCTACGCGAGGGGCCGGGCGCGCGTGCACGAGGGGCCGGGCGGGCTACGCGAGGGGCCGGGCGGGCTACGCGAGGGGCCAGGCGGGCGACGCGAGGGGCCGGGCGAGGTACACGAGGGGCTGGGCGGGCGTGCGCAAGGGCGGGCTACACGAGGGGCCGAGTGAGCGAAGCGAGGAGCCGGGCAGACTACGCGAGGGGCCAACTAGGCGCGAGGGGCCAGCTAGACGCTAGGGGCTGGCTAGGCGCGAGGGGCCGGCTCGGCGCTAGGGGCCGGCTAGGCGCATGGGACGGCGAGCACGCTAGGGGCTGGCAAGGCACGGTAGGCTAGGGTGGGTGGACCTAACCTACTCATAATACCATGCTAGAATACAAGAATAATTAGAAACAAGCAAGAACAAGGGAGATATAGGGTTGGGGTTGTACCTCCTAAGAACATAACCCTATCTAGCCTATAACTTCTACATAAAACATATGAATGAGTTGACATGAATATCCAGTTTAATAAAGCACCCAGGTCCGCACATGGGTGATTAATTCTGACGGGTGTTTTATCTGGGGGAATACGATAATAGCGGGTCAGTGCACCCATAGCCCCCCAGGCTCTGCACTTGTGGCCCTTCCTCGAGGATCTTCTCAAGGGTAGCCTCAGCGGGTCAATCGACACCCCCCCTCGCTGGATAGGCGGAGGACACGAGCGCCTCTACAGCGCTAGCACTGGGAATTGAACCCGAGTCACCAATGCTCTGATACCATGTCAGAACTCAGATACTAACCACTGAGCCAAAAAGGCTTATAAACATTGGGTCAATGCACCCATAGCCCCCCAGGCTCTGCACTTGTGGCCCTTACCCGAGGATCTTCTTAAGGGTAACCCCAGCGAGTCTCTTGACACTCTAGTGTTGAGCTGAGTATAGCCCTAGGATCTTTTCAGAAGGCTAGGTCCTTGTGACAGAATGATTGATAACACAACGGAAGTCTTGAGTTGAACCCTTATACTGGTCTGTGAGAACAAGTGATTGATTGTAGCAAAGGGATACAAGGTTGATATAATAACACAAGAGAATATGAAGAGTCTAACTGTTTGTGCACTTCAACGAGTATATTCCAGGGCCTCAGACTACAGGCTTTTTACCTTGATTCAGTATAAAATCAGGGTATTTTTTAGGGGTGACCCTGATGAGACAGGATTTTTTTTAAGCACGGGCCTGAAATTTCGATGTTTTTTAAGAAGTGAACCGTGATCGATCAGCGTGCCTACTGTAATGAGGCCTGTTTTTCCAGTGTCGTATTTGGGACTGACCCTGATACATGTAATAGCGGATTTCGAGCCCCAACCAGGGCTGGCGCTTAAAAGAAAACCAGACTGAGCTGTCAACTAGAAAACAAAAAATACCCTGAGGGCTCTGTTTTGGAAAATTCCAAACCCTGATCTGTCAGTGTTCAGAAACCCGAAACCCTGAAATTCCCAGGGTTCACAGAACGCAATCAGGGTCGAATTCAACAACGGTCGTAAGCATGCCCAAACTGTCGCTAGCCTTTTTCCAAAGCGGTTAGACGAAGGGGGTAGGGTGGGTGGGGGGGCAGGGATCACGCCCCACGATATGAATGAGCTGAATTTCAGGGTCTTGCAAAAAATGTCATGGGCCATCACCTCAAAACAAATTCCGGATTTCTCAAAGTTTCTATGCATGGTATTGTTTATGAATGGTGTGGATTCAAGTCTTGTTTTTTGGGCGTGGGGGAATTCGTAGCAAGTTGGGGATGAAATTTGGGAATGGGCAGGACACGACATTATCAGTTGGGGGGGAAGGGGGGAGGAGCCGGCAGAGACGGATGCAACGAGATTGCAGGGGCGGAGGGGGGAACTTCTTCCTCCACTGAGAGCCAAGGCAGGCAGGCACACATCAAGCAAATTTGGCGAAGGGCCAGCAATTGCCCTCACACAGCCCTCAGCAGCACACACCGAGCCCCAGATTTGGCGAAGGGCCAATCACCTCCCTCACACGACCTCCACGGTCCACCCCAACATACAGCGTGCAGATAATTTTTTTACCAAGGGCCAATCAGTGCCCTTACACAGCCCAGAGTGGGGGCAGAATCTCGAAAATCTTGACTTGGCCCCCTAATACCCGCTACAATGCTTAGACTACCCTTCCCAGCCCGCAACCCTGCTTATACCCTACATTTGCGGGGTTGCTAAAATGGGTAGCAGAAACATCATTCCTAAACATCAGGGTCCTCTCACACTTGGGGCTTATTTCTAGAGTACATTGTTCAGTAGGAGCAAACCCAAATTCGAAACGCAGTGAGGTATGAATGACGAAACGCAAATTCTTGTGCGTTTCAAATCAGTACTTCATGAAATTCCTGGTACTAAATACTCTAAAGTAGAAATACTTTTGGTCGTTTGATCATTGCCCTCAGGGGAACAACTAGGCACGTCTCCAAGTACCTATGTAGATTTGATACGATATTTCATAACAAGCTTGCTGCTGGAGACGCGCCCTCAGAGTGTATATAGTCCCTCGAAGAACGTTCGATTGGTAGGACGGAGACGTGTCAGGTGGTGTCAGGCCGCACAAATCTGAGCTGTTAATGACTGACCAATGATGAACAACTGAGAAACGTCGAATCGATCGCATTCGATCGTGACATGAACATTTTTTTAGTAACAAAAAATTCGCAGATTGTGATTCGATTTGAAGAGGAGTTTGCTGTAAAGGAGACAAGCTCCTTCACATTCTTGCAGGTCCGAGGGACCTGCCACCTAGTCTCATTTGCATTTTCTATTCTCTGATTGCTTACCACCAGCACACTCTAAACCCCTCCTATGCCCAGATCTGGGCATAGGAGCACATACCTTGTGGACGTTTTTGCCGCACGTTTTTCAATAATGACGGGCGGAATGGTTTCCGCCGCAAGTGGGTGTCCCCCTGCTCCAAGAATGAATCTGAGAAGCAATGGAAGATGTGGCTCCCCTGTTCGTGAGGGAAGCCAAGCTTCTTCTTCGGGAAAATTACTGCCGCGAACTGCCCACAAATATTTTCATACTTTCGTGGACAGCCCCTACTTTCACGGACACCACATCAACCTTTCGCTTCTCCCGTGGACTCCGTCCCTACTTTCATGGACATCTGCCTTACTTCCATGGACAAGGTCGAAATCGCAGGAAATAGGCGAAAAATCAACTGTACAAAAAATGACGGGCGCTGAAAAAAACAAAAGCAGCGGCTCAGCGTGCGTTGCAAAGGGTCGCACACTACAGTGCCCTAAACCAAAATCCGAAACAGAATCTACCAGAAATTGGGAACATAACTTTCACGCCAGGTTTTCGTTGGGTGCGTTTCGCACAGAAAGTCCTGTGACGTGTGATTCGGCAGGCAATACCCACGGGTTTCTACGTTACCGTACTTCAGAAGGAAAAATCGGTACGCTCTGTAAAATTGTCTACCAGTTCAGACTAGTGCTACTGCTGTTGTTGTTTACATCATATTCACAAAATGAAAGGTTTCCTTCAATGATTAATGTTTTTGAAGAATTTCCCTGCGTAACTTCCACAAGAAATTTTGTTTTTTTTACCAAGGTTTTAAATAAAAATGCTTCTTAGAAATATAATTCTGATTGCCCGCAAAATCGTTCAGACACTCTCAAACTGGCATTCAAAAAATAGGTAAGGTTACAAATCTTTGGGGTGAATAGAGGAGTGTACTAAGTGAAGGCGACAATTCAAATCGGATGACTTGGACCACATGGCGATGTGCGCATGACATACGTCATCACATACGACCGAGCGGGGTTGCAAGCGAAAGATTATAGATGCCCATGCGGAACACTCCCCTATCCTCTTTGCTACCTAAGTCCCTCTCCTGTCCTTCAAACTCAATATGCTCATGGTGCTCCTGCCATACTCTTTCCTGAGATTCGGAGAAAGGGAGGCCTATGTCATTGAGTACCACTGCCCACGGTTGTGTACCTTGCCATATTTCCAGCATATCATAAAGCATATATATAAATCTTGCTATTCAAGCTACCTCGGTACACGTCGAACTAAATTACTAAAATATTGCAACAGATGGGGAAAGAGAGTTACGATGTGGGGGGGAAGGGGGGGGGGAGAGAGAGAGGGGGGGGGGAGAGAAATAGAGAGAGAGAGAGAGAGAGAGAGAGAGAGAGAGAGAGAGAGAGAGAGAGAGAGAGAGAGAGAGAGAGGTTGAGAGAGAGAGAGAGAAAGAGAGAGAGAGAGAGAGAGAGCGAGAGGGAGAGAGTGAGAGAGAGAGAGTGTGCAAGATTGAGAGAGAGAGCGAACGAGAGGGAGAGAGTGAGAGAGAGGGAGAGAGAAAGAGAGAGAGAGAGAGAGAGAGAGAGAGAGAGAGAGAGAGAGAGAGAGAGAGAGAGAGAGAGAGAGAGAGAGAGAGAGAGAGAGAGAAAGGGTACTCTCAGGGTGGCACAAATAAGGATAGTCTCACAACACGAAAAATGGTTCGTGCCATTCATGACAGGTTCCCATTAATTAATATATGAGATACAACTTCGATTGTAAAAGATAGTTATTAAATTCAACGCGGAAACCAACTATTGTAAGTATGGAGTGGCATCTTACGGGGGTTGTGAGTGTTGGTTAGAGAAGGCTATAAGCAGATGATTCAATGGCTCCTTGGAAATTTCTGCAGCACTTCGTTATGACGCCCAGAAAACTCGCGACCTTCGAAAAGCTATATCCAAAAATCCAATCAATGAAACGATCTGAAAATCGGATATGTTGTAGCTTGCAGCGTCAGTTTTTTTCTGAAAGTTGAATCACTCGATTCCGTAGCTTATCGTGTGAGCTATGGCTTTTGGCGCACTGGGGGATAATCTGCCCTAGGAGAAATTGACAGTCCTCAGAGTCACTATGATAGAAGCTTACAAGTTCAGAGACATGATGGAAAAGGCATTGAAGCATAGTTGGAAGGTGGGGTGGGAAGGGAAGGATGAAAGGGAAGGACCCTGGAGGCCCTTGGTCAAGAACATGACAAGAGTCAAAGTCTTGACTCCCCATCCTCAGGTTCAGCCAGCCTGGCAAGACAAAATTCACACTGTGCCAGGTTGGTCTCCAAACCCCAGGTGCTGCAGCTGCAAGGTGGGGACAAAAGTCCCACACATGCTGGTCCCTCCTCGTTTTAGGGCTCTCCAACTTTGGTGTAGCAGCTGCCAAGGACTTCCAATGAGTTGTAATACAGTAGTCTTAAAGCCTAAAAACCCAACTTCGTGCCAAACATCCGGACGGTTTTTTCCCTCAGTGTAAATCCATCAAACATTTCTTCGTAACTTCTTCATATGTGCTCCGATTCCAACAATTCTTGGCTCGTTGGAATGCGCTCGATCTGATGTACAATCCAAGCACATCTGCACAAGCACAAGATGAACATGCAAAGACATGCAAACCCAACAAACCACACAAACAACGTAGCACACAAAACACATGCAGCGAAATGATGCGAACAGACGACAGGATGACGTGCAAACGAATATGCACCAACAGTGAGCCCAACGTAAATCATTGTTAAAGCAGTGTGTAGCATAGAGGGCCCATCAGTAGGTCGATAGAATGGGGTGCGAAAAATCGGGATGTGGGTGGGATCTATATGATGTTTCCATCTGGTAACAAGTACATATACAACTTCCGCTGGCCACCACTACAATATTGGCTGCATTAGCAACTCCTTTATTTTTTATGACTACCCACATTTAGGTTCCCAACATTGTAGCGAGTTAAAGGGGAGAGAAAAAGGGGGTGGTTAATAAGGCTAGGTGACAAAATCAGCATGTGGGAGAAGAGGCATGGGAGGGGGTGGAGATCGTGGCTTAAAGCGGATCAAACAGGTAGAGAGGGGCTGTCTCGGAAGGCAGATCAGTCAAGTGAGAAGGCGCGGCGGGGGGCTGGCAATGTAGAGGGGAGTTAAAGGAAAGTGAACTCAAGAAAGGCTTCATCATCTTCCTGGAAACGCATGAAGGTGGGGTTTGGGGAAGGAGACTGGCGGAACTTGGTGATGGAAGTGAAAAAACAAAGGTAGTTGAGGCAGGTGGTTGGGGGAAGGAACTATAATGAGGCAGTGGTGGGGAAGGTCCAGCTGTTTTTGCTGGAACGGCCCTCCCTGCTGCCATCCCTGACCCTGTTGCTGCTGCCCAACATGGCCCTCATCCCTGGCCCTGCTGCTGCTGTCCAAACAGCCCTGCCTGCTGCCCCTCTCTGTTGCTGCTGCTGTCCAAACAGCCCTGCCTGCTGCCCACTCTCTTGCTGCTGCTGGTGCTAGTATTTCCATATGTAGTCACGTCATACTTACTCCCCGCTGCTGCTGTTGCTGCCCGCCCTGGTTCTGCTGCCCCTGACCCTGCTGCTGCTGACCCTGCTGCTGCTACCCACCCTGGTTCTGCTGCCCCTGACCCTGCTGCTGCTGACCCTACTGCTGCTGCCCACCCTGGTTCTGCTGACCCTGACCCTGCTGCTGCGGCTGCCCACCCTGATTCTGCTGCCCCTGACCCTGCTGCTGTTGCTGCCCGCCCTGGTTCTGCTGGCCCTGACCCTGCTGCTGCTGCCCACCCTGGCGCTGCTGCTGTCGTCCCTGCTGCTGCTGCTCAAACAACCCTGCCTGCTTCCCACCATGCTGCTGCTGCTGGCTTAACAGTCCTCCCTGTTTCCCACCCCACTGCTGCTGCTGCTCACCCTGCTGCCTACGCTGACCCTGCTGTTGTTGCCCAAACAGCCCTCCCTGCTGCCCACCCCGCTGCTGATGTTGCTGCTGTCCCTGCTGCCACTGCGTACGCTGACCCTGCTGCTGCTGGCCATGCAGCTGCAGCTGTCCATGCTGCTGCTGTCCACCCGGGACCTGCTGCTGCTGCCCCTGCTGCTGCTGCGGCCCACCTTGGCCCTGCTGCCCCTGACCCTGCCGCTGCTGCCCAAACAGCCCTCCCCACTGCCCACCCTGTTTTTGCTGGTGCTGCTGTCGCAACTGTTGTTGCTGCTGCCCACCTTGGCGCTGCTGCTGCCAAAATAGCCCTGCTTGCTGGCCACTCTGCTGCTCCTGCTGTCCGTGCCACTGATGTGAACCCTGGCCCTGCTGTTGCTGGCCTTGCTGCTGCTGCTGTCCCTGCTGCTGTTGGCCCTGCTGCTGCTGCTGCTGCTGCTGCTGCTGCTGCTGCTGCTGCTGATGCTGCTGCTGCTGCTGCTGCTGCTGCTGCTGCTGCTGTTGCTGCTGCTGCTGCTGCTGCTGCTGCTGCTGCTGCTGCTGCTGCTGCTTCTGCTGCTGCTGCTGCTGCTGCTGCTGCTGCTGCTGCTGCTGCTGCTGCTGCTGCTGCTGCTGCTGCTGCTGCTGCTGCTGCTGCTGCTGCTGCTGCTGCTGCTGCTGCTGCTGCTGCTGCTGCTGCTGCTGCTGCTGCTGCTGCTGCTGTTGCTGCTGCTGCTGCTGCTGCTGCTCAGACTGCCCTGCCTGCTGCCCACTCTGCCCCGGCTGCTGCTGCTGGCCCTGCTGCTGCTGCTGCTGCTGCTGCTGCTCAGACAGCCGAGTCTGCTGCCCTCTCTTTCCCGGTTGCTGCTGCTGCCCATGCCGCCGCTGCTGTTGGCCCCGCCGCTGGAGGCGACCCTGCTGTCGGCGTGGCTGCTGGCCAGTTGCTGCTGCCGCCCAGACTGTGGTGATTGCTCCGAGGGTTCATGAGAAGTTGGCTGATTTCTGGTTGATCCCAGGCTGCCTGTTGTTGGCACACGCCTTCGTACACGTCTTGTCCCCTGACTGTTGCGTGGGAAGTCGGTGTGAACACTCGGTGTACCCAGTAGGTACGCAGCGAAGTTTGGAAACCGTTCTCTAGCCACCTTCACATAGGTCTCCCACTTCTTTTCTGACCTGCAGTCTTGGAGTTTTCTAAATAGGTCAACGGCATTTGGACCGAACCTTGTCAAGTTCTGCTCCAAGTGCCACGAACAAAAGCAGTGCGGGAGTGAGGGGAAGACTTCCTTCACAGCAGGAACAAGACCTTTGTCCCTGTCACTAATCACAGACGCATCATCCTCGCCTAACCAGTCAGGAAAGTGGCTTTTGAAGCACTCCAAAAACCACCTCCAGCTACAAAAAATCTCACCTTCAACCAGTGCAAAGGCGAGAACAATGATGTTGTTGTTACCATCCAATGAAGTTGCGATGAGGAGCATTGCACGTTGAGCAGAAAGCAAGAACGTTCCATCAAGGGCAACTACCGGGCGGCAACACTTTAGAGACTCTCTGGTTGCAGAAGGGGCTACAAAGAAATGTTTGCATTCATCGCAAAAAACGTATGCTCGCAAAACGATTGCGTAGCATTCGCGCAAATGCTTTGCAAATGTTTTGCGAACATGTGGGTGAAAATACCTGGCGGACTTAGATTAGAACACTTGGCGAATGCTTTGACAACATTTCCCGAAACACTTTTTGGTTCACGACAGCGAATGCTTAGAGGTGTCTTTTCGGTAATCTCCGTGGTTCGTTTACAAATGCATGGCAGTGTTCTTTCTACAACTTCTGCAGTGAACATGTAAATGCATAGAGAAGTTTATGCTCACCATTTTTAGTATTCAACATGATTTGTTGCAAACGTTTGGCAGTGTTTTTCATGGATCCGTTTTTGCAGGCTGCAGTACCCTTTCGGGCATGGTTCAGTACAATTAGGGCATGCCTTGTTTGGATTTACTTATAATGCAACAACCAAATTATTTTATATATAAAAAAAACATCTACACCACAGTACTCAACCACTATGGCCCAACCGCCCTTGCCTACCAGCACCCCTATGTGGGTCCCGCACTAACACAAAGAGAAACTGAGCGGCGGCACACCAGGAGCAGCAATTCTTGAAACTGGATTGCAATTCCTGCACGTTACGTTCAGAACTTGATATCTCAAGATTAATCCAATGTCGAAATCACCAACAATAAGGACAATGCTTACAACAATGAAGTAGCGCGACGCTGGATATTGAGTCCTGCACATTAGGTTCAAACATTGTAATCAAATTTGTTATATTCCATACGACAGCAATTACAAAAGCCGGCTTACCGGAGGAAATAGCTCGTGGTAGGCTAAAAATTTCAGCGTGTCATACAAGACATTGTTGTGAAATTAGTCCGACGATCAAATGACCAGCGAGACTTACAATTGGACTTACATGGGGAATTATCTCGATGTTGGACAGAGTTACATAGCTAGCTGCGATAAAGACAAGCATCGTAAGGACACAAGCGAATCATTAGTTTGATTGATACGTCAAGTAACAAATGCCTTCAACCCCAATGGCGCATTAGCTCATGAACATGCAGATAAGAATGACATGGGTGAACAAGAATAGTCATCTATGAGCTGCTTGAAATGATAGACCATCGTGAAACGAGATCCTCAGCATAGGGCACACTAAGAACGACCGTGGTAATCGAAGCCTGTGGGAGAGGAAGGAGCTGCTCACTAGGGGGCGCGAAGGCGAGAGGGGGAGCTGAAACTGATGCAGATAGAACTGCCGAGGGCTATTATTTTTAAGTAACGTCTAGCTGGAAGGCATGAGAGGGCGCAAGGGGGCAAGTAAGGAAGGGATCAGAAGTGTGTGGTGGGCTGGAGTGCTGGCATGTGGGGTGCAGCGTGGTGGGCTGGGTGGTTGGGGCGAGCAGGTGGTTGAGCTGGATTAGCCGCTCTGGAACCGCTTGGCAGATTTTGATTGGTTGGACGAGGTGCAGGGGCTGAGTTGGATGAATAAATTTTGTTGGGTTCAGTTGCAGGTTTGGTAGGGGGCGGGGGTGTGTGATTGGTCAGCACGTCATTTTGTGAATAGGGGCGTGTTTCTACAGACCCGAATATCAAGCAAATAGGACCTGAAATTTTGGATCCCAGAATCCGCGCGCTCTATAGCACGCTGTAATTTGCGATTCAATTCGGTTCAGTTCGGTATTCAAAAATTTCATAAAGCCATGTTTGGCACCGATTCCATAGGACTACGCCCTTCTTGGTGATTGGATGGAGGTGTTGTAACCAACACTTGTTACTATATATGCTAAAACGTTTTCGATATATCTCAGTGTGTGTCTTGGATTTGTTCAGTAGATTAAATCGCTTTCCATGGGAACTTGACTTTCTGAATGTATCTAGACTAATATGACTTTATGCTAAAGATAAAAAGCTACTCTTGTTGCCAAAATTGGTGCCAAGTTCATGTACTCTTACAGAACGACCGACAAGCCGTTCATAACCTGAAAAGGTCGCATATATATGTGGCAGGAAGAATGTAACAAACTTGAGGGAGAGAAATTGCGACCCCAAAATTCAAGTTGGCTTTACGACCCTGGACCAACTCAGTTACAAGGTGCCGTTCACATATGTAGGGTTACATGATTTCCATTTTCTGCAGCCGTTGTAGATGATGCTAGAGAAGAGACATGGTTAGCATTTGCCAATAACGGCTGAATGTCTGAATGCGTGGCCGCACGGAGATCTTCCACAGAATGTGGTTTGTTGAGAGATGCACGGGGGAGTGAGTGGATAGGTTTGGGGTGAAGTCTGGCTTTTAACGGAGAGGTTGTCCAAGGTGAGCTTGACTGGCAATCATGTGCCACCCGGTAGGCTGTGAGAGAGCGGGGAGGAGGGGAGGGGGGGAAGGGGGGGGGGAGGGGGGGGAGAAAGAGATGGGAGCATACGTTAGTGGGGGGGCGAGGGGTTGAGAGGGGTTAGTTATATAGTGTTTACTGCCTGTCCTGCCGGGGTCCCGCTCACACTTACTGCCTTCTCCCCCTCCCCTGATTCATGCCACTCCCCCTCCTCTGTCCTCATGCCTCTCCCCCTCCCCTGCCCTCATGCATCTCCCTCTCCCCTGCCCTCATGCCTATCTGCCTCCCCTCTCCTCATGCCTCTTTCCCTCCCCATCTCCTCCAGCTGTCCCTGCCTCTCACGCCCTCACGCCTCTCCCGCTCCTCTGCTCTCACTCCTACCCCCCTACCCTCACTGCACTCCATCTTCCCCCAATCCCCTGCACTCACGCCACTCCCCCTCCCCTACCCTAACACCCTCTCCCCCTCCCATGCCCCTCACGCCTCTTCCTCCCCCGCCCTCACGCCTCTTCCCCTCCCCATCTCCTCCAGGCTGCATTCTCCCTTTCCCCACTCCCCTACCCGTACCCCTCTTTCCCTTCTCTTCTCTCACCTCTCGCTCCCTCCATGGCTCTTGCGCCTTCCCACATCCCCCCCTATCACGCACCTCATACCTCAATGCTCTCCCATCTCTCTCCCTCCCCTACTCTTATGCCTCTCCCCCTCCCCTGCACTCACGCCTGCTCTCATGCCTCACTCTCTCCCTGCTCTCATGCCTCACTCCCTCCCTGCTCTCGTGCCTCACTCCCTCCTTGCTCTCATGCCTCACTCCCTCCCTGCTCTCACGCCTTCCCCCCTGCACTGCTCTCGTGCCCCTCTCCCTCCCCTCTCGCCTCTCCCCCTCGCTACTACCTGTTGTCTTCCCCATCCCTGCGGCCTCGCTTTCTTCCCTGCTGCTGCGCCTTGAACCTTTATCTGTTTTCATTCAATGAGAAGGCAGGGGATTGCGGCGCGCGAAAAAGCGGGTAACACGTTACAACGTGGGAAAGTGGGAAGAGACCCGCAAGGGAAAGCGGGAAGCGGTCCGCGAGGTGAAGCGGGAAGCGCTAGTCGCTACCAGGGGAAAGTGGGATGTGAAATGGGGGGAATGGCAGAAACAGGAAGCGGGGGAACGCGGCATACCGGAAGCTGGGGGAACGCGGCATACCGGAATCTAGGGGAAGCGGGTGGCGGGAAACAGGGGAGAGAGGCAGCGGCGGATTAGCGAGAGCAAGCGGGGTGGGGGACGCAAGGGAATGTGGGGAGCATGGGAATGCGGGAAGCATGTGAATGCGGGGAGCACGAGAAAGCGGGATGCGGGGAACAAGGAATGCGGGGAGCATGAGAATGCCGGGAGCATGGGAATGCGGAGAGCATGGGAAAGCGGGATGCGGGGAGCAAGGGAATGCGGGGAAAATGGGAATGCGGGGAGCATGGGAAAGTGGGGTGCGGGGAGCAAGGGAATGCGGGGAACATGGGAATGCGGGGAGGATGGGAAAGCGGGGTGCGGGGAGCAAGGGAATACGGGGAGCATGAGAATGCGGGGAGCATGGGAATGCGGAGAGGATGGGAAAGCGGGGTGCGGGGAGCAAGGGAATGCGGGGAACATGGGAATGCGGGGAGCATGGGAAAGCGGGATGCGGGGAGCAAGGGAATGCGGGGAACACGGGAATGCGGGGAGCATGGGAATGCGAGGAGCATGGGAATGCTGGATGCGGGGAGCAAGGAAATGCGGGGAGCACGGGAATGCGGGATGTGGGGAGCAAGGAAATGCGTGGAGCATGGGAATGCGGGGAGCAAGGGAATGCGGAGAGCATGGGAAAGCGGGATGCGGGGAGCAGGGGAATGCGGGGAACATGGGAATGCGGGGAGGATGGGAAAGCGGGGTGCGGGGAGCAAGGGAATGCAGGGAACATGGGAATGTGGGGAGCATGGGAAAGCGGGATCCGGGGAGCAAGGGAATGCGGGAGCAAGGGAATGCGGGGAGCATGGGAATGCGGGGAACATGGGAATACAGGAAGCAAGGGAATGCGGGAAACATGGGAATGCGGGGAACATGGGAACGCGGGGAGCAAGGGAATGCGGGGAAAATGGGAGTGAAGGAAGCGTGGGAATGTGAGGAGCATGGGAATGCGGGGAGCAAGGTAATGCGAGGAGCATGGGAAAGCGGGATTCGGGGAGCAAGCGATAGCGGGACGCGGGTGAAAGCGGGTGGAAGGAAGCGAGGGACAGCGAGATGCTGCAGCACGTGAAGGTGAGATGCGGACGTGCTTTCAAAAGCGGGAAGCGGGGATTTGGGAAGCAAGGAAGCGCGAGGACAGGGATATCAGATTGGCCTTCAGCCCCGGTACGAGTAACACATTCTTCAGCACAACCAGTCCACCATCAGGTGCTCTGAATGCAGCTCGACCAGCTCCAGCGACCTTCACTGCATGTCCGGATGCTGAGCGCACTTCAGAGATTGGAGGCGCTCGCACAGCATCCAGCAAATCCTTGCGTGGTATCATTGTCCATGCAGCACCAGAGTCCATGACCCACATGTCAAGCGGGTGCAATTCCTCTCCAGCCCTTGCAACAGCTGTGCCACTGTCATCTTTGTCACACACATGGTAGAACTGTCCAGCATTCCTCTCCTCATTTCCCATTCCTCTGTCATCCTTGGAGGTTTCTTCAGCAGGATCAGCTACCATGTTGGCACCTCCACGTGGTTGCTTTCCTCCATTCCCCTTTTGCGATTGGTTCCAAGGGGTCCACCAGTCGGGCTTGGTAGAGCAGCGAAACCATGGATGCCCTTCTTCCTTGCAATACCAGCACTCTCCCCTCAAGCGTTGTTCACTGTTGTCATTGTTGGAGTGACCACCTCTTCCTCTTGCACCAGCGCCACCACGCCCCCGCTGGTTCCAAGTCCCGCGACCACCTTGGCTGTAGTAAGAGCGACCGCGATTGCCACGCCCTCGATCCCTCCATGTCCCTTGCATGGCATAGCCGCTGGTGCTGTCATCACCTCCGCGCAGTGTGTAGCGACGAAAATCTTCTTCCAGAATCTTGGTGCGAATCCACTCCAATGTCCATTGACTTTGGTTTTGTGGCAAGCTGAGTCCGCTTATAAATTGCAGCCAAGACTCGGGCAGCAGGCTGAGCATCTTGAGACACTTAGTCTGCTCAGGGTACGTGATGCCCGCAATCGCCAATTTCGCGTAGAGTTCCCTCATCTTGTCCAGAACGGGCTGCACAGGTTCATTCTCGCTCAACCGCAGCATGGACAGCTCCCGATCCAGCATGAGAGAAGCGGCAACCGATGTCGGAGCGTGCAGGTCCTTGAGCACTGCCCATGCCTTGGGCCCACAATCAGTTTCCGGTAGCAGATGCATGATGTGATGCCTCTGGTTCAGCTCCAAGCTTTGTGACAGTAGATAATACCCAGCAGATGAACGTTCATCCCAGTCCGCTTGCTCTGCCATTTCCTTTGGCCTGGGCTCCGTTCCAATCATGAGCTTCAAGAGGCCAATTTGTCGAAAGTAGAGCTGCATCTTCCATGCCCAATCATCATAGCCATCTCCAGAGAACTTCTCAATGGTGAAGTTCTTCAGCACCTCCTTAAGCAGTGACCCCTGGCTTGTACGCGCTCCCCTTTGCGCTGCAATGCCAGAATCTTGGGTTGAGCTGCCTCCTTGGACTGAAGTATCACCTCCACCAGAGTCCTCCTTATCTCCCATCGTAATTTAGGTCCTAAATGGGTGATAATGGGCTCTGATACCACTTGTTGGTTAGAGAAGGCTATAAGCAGATGATTCAATGGCTCCTTAGAAATTTCTGCAGCACTTCGTTATGACGCCCAGAAAACTCGCGACCTTCGAAAAGCTATATCCAAAACTCCAATCGATGAAACGATCTGAAAATCGGATATGTTGTAGCTTGCAGCGTCAGCTTTCCACTGAAAATTGAATCACTCGATTCCGTAGCTTATCGAGTGAGCTATGGCGTTTGGCGCACTGGGGGGTAATCTGCCCTAGGAGAAATTGACAGTCCTCAGAGTCACTATGATAGAAGCTTACAAGTTCAGAGACATAATGGAAAAGGCATTGAAGCATAGTTGGAAGGTGGGGTGGGAAGGGAAGGATGAAAGGGAAGGACCCTGGAGGCCCTTGGTCAAGAACATGACAAGAGTCAAAGTCTTGACTTCCCATCCTCAGGTTCAGCCAGCCTGACAAGACAAAATTCACACTGTGCCAGGTTGGTCTCCAAACCCCAAGTGCTGCAGCTGCAAGGTGGGGACAAAAGTCCCACACATGCTGGTCCCTCCTCGTTTTAGGGCTCTCCAACTTTGGTGTAGCAGCTGCCAAGGACTTCCAATGAGTTGTAACAAATCCATCAAACATTTCTTCGTAACTTCTTCATATGTGCTCCGATTCCAACAATTCTTGGCTCGTTGGAATGCGCTCGATCTGATGTACAATCCAAGCACATCTGCACAAGCACAAGATGAATATGCAAAGACATGCAAACCCAACAAACCACACAAACAACGTAGCACACAAAACACATGCAACGAAATGATGCGAACAGACGACAGGATGACGTGCAAACGAATATGCACCAATAGGAACCTCAATTGATATCCGTGTTTACTAGCCTGACGTCGGTGTCACCTCGATCTTATCTTATAAGTCACTACCAACTCTCTAGCATGGCTACGCATGAGCATGGATCTAGGAGGAAACGAGGGCAAGTCGTGCAAATTACAGATCCCGAATTCGAGATCTGCTACCATCTTTCCCTTAGTCGTTTTTGCTGTCAAGGGAGCAGGCTGTGGGTTGGGCTTGCGATTGTTGTTTGCGCATGGCCCCTTTTGATGCCCGAGGGGGTTGTTAAATTTCCTCGTGGTGCATAGGGTTAGGACGTGGTATCTGAGTTTCGCAATCCATTGGAGCTGCGTAACCCAGCCTGGTTACAGGGCTCGCCGAACATCGAATGGCGTGTGAGATATGGGTTGAGTTGGTTGGGGTTGGGTTGAGTTAGTTTTTTTTGCGAATTGCACATATTTTATCTATTATAATATTTCGGTTACTTATGCATAATTTTACAAACTTTGTAGAAGTTTTAGTGTACAAAAACCAATCATTTATGCAAATATAAGCCACCAAAACATGTTTATTATTCAGGTGTAACATTCACAAAACAACTCATTCGCATAACATCTCATCTGCAGAAGACTCGCGAATCATTTACGTGCAAAGAAACGAGAAAAATACATTTTGCGAACACTTGGCGGACGATTTCCGATTTTATGCCCGAGCTCGAATGGTGAAAACGATCTGCGAACGTTGCATTTTTTGCGATGTTGATGCTGATATGTTTGCAGCCTGACAGTGGCACCCGGATCAATAAGCTTCAAACATCTCTGGAGTGAAGGAATGAACCTGAAGGAGTCTCTCCAACTGCCAAACCGTTGAGTAACGGTCTTCTCCTTCAATCTGTTTAGTGGACGGGGATGGATCGAGAAGGGTTGAAACTGACTTGCATTCAAACCATGGCTATCAAGGTATGTGGGAAGTACATAGTATAATTGGTGACATTTGAAATGCCAAGTCAATCTCACCTGTATGCTTGTTGATACTTGATAGAAGGCCCCCCAGTTGCCACGATCTGGTCGATGTACTCACGCAGAGCGAGAAACGGCGCCCCTCCGACAAGTGCTCCGTACAAGCGTTCGAGGAATTTTACTTTGTTCACCATAGATTTCACGTAGTGTTCCCTGTCCGGCCAGTCACAGGTGTGCACACTCGCAGGACTTAACTTTTTCACCAACCAAAAGCCCCCCGTACGGCAGACACTAAAAGTGCACTCCCACGGGCATTTTTTGCCACCACGTTCTTCAGACGATTTGCACACTGCCCTAGCCCGGGTTGGCTTGCTATAACTCATAGCAAAACCAAAGCGATGCACAAAAGCAAAATCATAAAGGACGTTGATTACGGCCTCGTTAGATGTGTAGAAGTTCCCGATTTCTATGGGGGAATTGTCGTCTACGTTGCATTGCGGTTCTGGAGTTGGATCAGAATCCATTGCCTCAAGAGTTGCTGCAAGCATCTCCGTCTGGGCGTCGTGCACTGACATTGTAAAAACTGAACTATTATTCCCGCTGATAAATAACTGAACAGGTCTTGGTATGTACGTAGCTAACTTTCTGTAGAAGTCTACGTAGACTACATAGAGACAGGCGTGTGAGGCAGCGTGCGTGAGTATGCTGGAGAAACCCGAATAGTATGAGGGGTGAGCCCCTACCTTATTCGCCTGGCTTTCCTCACATTTTAGCTTTCCGTAGGCTTCAGAAATGTTTCCACAGCATTGCTGATGTGGCATTGCCTTCTCTGCTCGGGAAATGGTCACAATTGATGGAAATACTGTAAAGGTGAGATTCTGTTTCGGATTTTGGTTTGGGGCACTGTAGCGTGCGACTCTTTGCGACGCACGCTGAGCCGCTGTTTTTTTTTTTTTTTTTTTCAGCGCCCGTCATTTTTTGTACAGTTGAGTTTTTGCCTATTTCCTGCGATTTCGACCTTGTCCATGGAAGTAAGGCGGATGTCCATGAAAGTAGGGACGGAGTCCACGGGATAAGCGAAAGGTTGATGTGGTGTCCGTGAAAGTAGGGGCTGTCCACGAAAGTATGAAAAGATTTGTGGGCACTGCCCAAAATTCGCAAATACCCCCTTCGCGTACCCGCCAAGATTCTCGGGAAACAGTACCAAGCCACAAAGTGGTTTGGGACTGGCCACGCTGTAGGTACTCCATCCGCTAGCCGAGGGTGTACCTACAGCGCATGCGGGAGTGGATTAGGGTGAGCGTGTATACCGAGACCACGCTAACAACCTATCGGCAGCCTCGGGAAAGGCTTGCCATCCTGTGGCATCTCCGTGGAGTCAAATGCTGAAGTGACGAAGCGCCTACAATGTAAACAAACCGCAGAACAGTGCGCAGGCGACAAAACAACCGTTCAGCCCCGACACACACAAACAAAACAGGCAGCGGAAAATTGGCGCCATATGACAAACGCAGACAACGTACCCCACCCCATTGGGCAGAATG
Organism: Closterium sp. NIES-67; assembly: GCA_027943415.1. Classification (NCBI taxonomy): domain Eukaryota; kingdom Viridiplantae; phylum Streptophyta; class Zygnematophyceae; order Desmidiales; family Closteriaceae; genus Closterium; species Closterium sp. NIES-67. The sequence continues at coordinate 622,739 of BQMB01002150.1, forward strand.
ATGCTGGCAACACAGTGGCGAAACCGGCAAATAGCGAGCAAGACGAAAAACGCGAATGTTGATGGTTTCACAGAGTAACACCGAGTGTTACAAAAGCATGACACACAATTACCACAACAGCTAACCCTAACCAAACATTGTGCATGTTTTTCGAAAAACACAAATAGGTGGTCCTAAAAGAAATCACTTCTTCAAAACCTATTTTTATGGGAAAAAATTGCAACAGGATACCATGTAGCAAAATCCTACATTAGATGATAACTGTTTATGAGATGCAACTACTGAGGGCACATTCTAATTCGTGCAAGCTTGCGTGTCGGGAAACGTCGAGCTTCTGACAGCAATCGCCGAGCCTGCCTCTCAAGTGTCATTTTAAATTGCCTCCACACAAACTTCCGGTTTCGACTCTTCTCACTAGGGTTTCAAGAATTGGTTTCTCTTCCTACTTCCCGCATCGTTTCTTGGTCCCTAGCTCGTCTCCATACCGTGTGTACCTCTAGCTGAATCTTTTCTAGGACTTGATGTCATTTCATTATTCTCTTCCTTATTTGCTCATTCCCTTCATTCATGTTCCATCGTCAGCGTCCCTTGTGTTCCGTTATTCTCCCTTTCAGTTATTCATTCTCTGTTTTATGTTTTCATCTTCCCCGTTATGCTTGCGTTTGGCCACGATGGAACAGGTGTTGGGGTTGATTCGACTGTCGTTGTCACAATTCTCGGCACCCTTCAGGTTTCGTATGTTTCTGTTTTCTGAATTCTCGTCAGATCTGTTGGTATCCTTACTGCTTTAGCTTATCGATATGACTTCTCAATTTCCATTAACCGTTCTGCCTCGTCGTCGCAATTGCCTTTCTTTTTGTTTACGTTTCCGCCATTGAGTTTTCCTCCGCTTTCGTAGTGCCCGTTGCCTAATCGCCTTCGATTCCGCCTGCGTTTTCGCCTACGGTAGTGCCTTTGCCTTGCGTGCAGACGACGAACACCTGTTCGTCATCTGTGACGTGCGTGTTCCTGGAGAATTGAACCTAAGGGTTCAATTTCTTGGAGTCGTTGGCCGAGGAGCATATCACTGTCGAGTGACCCGCTGGGTTACCCTTGAAAAGATCCTCAGAGAAGGGCCACAGGCCTGGGGGGTTATGGGCGCACTTACCCACTATGTAACAAGCCATTTTAACCCAGTGGTTAGTGACTGGGTTTCTGACAATCACATACTAATGCGCTGGGGAATGGTATGTGCCCTGCTCATGCCCGCCTCCCATTTCCTCCATTTTTTTGCTGTCTGTGGGGAACTCCCTCGCCTATCATCACTCGTTTGTCGTTGGGGTACGCTATCTTTTGCTTTCCAAGATCATTCTCTTCTGTATGTATGCTTGTCATCCCTGTGTTTTATCTGTTTTTCCTTTCTTTCTTTCTTTCCAGAATAGCGCTGACCAGGGGTTTTCATATTGACACCCCTCTATTGCTTGCAATGCTCGCCCGTGGCAGTATGACTGACGGTTCTGGGCAGCAGCGATTGTTTATTCATACTGGGACCGATTTTGTCTTTCTTATGGTGCTGATGTTTTCTGCTTAGGATGCTTGACGGTTGCACTGCACGGTGCATTTTTGCACCGTTTATCGTCAAATGTAATTGTATATGAGGATAATAAATTATTATTGCATTTTTTCACAATAAATGTACCACGATTATATCGAACAGAATCGAGCTGCAATGTATCGCGGATTTATGCTTGATGTACTCCCCACTGTATAGGCATTCAATCTCGAAATCCTACGTGGCAACGGTCTGGGCACTTTGTGGACCAGACTTGGGTACAAGCTCGCTGCGTAGGGAGTGGGGAGGTTCTGCCTATAGTGTGGCTACAATGTGGCCGTAGGTTGTAGGGAGGGTGTAGCCACGGGGTCCGTAACCCATCTCGGCAGAGGGTGTAGAATTTCTGAATGAACAACTATTTGTAGTATATAACTGGCCAAAATATAGCCAGTTTATAGCGAGGGTACAGCAACGGAGTAGGGAGTCCGTGGGAGGACTCCGGTTTTTTGGGACGCTGTCCGTGGCAGTAATTTTCCCGTCTTCCCACCATGATCGTTCCCGCTCCCCTCGGGACAGAGGAAATGCTACTGCTACTACGTTGGAGCTCGGCGAAACTCCGTTCAGCAATCCGGATTGGTTCCCGACGGAGATCGTAACACTCCAACGCACGTGACCTTCCCCCCGGGTTTCGCAGCGAGCAGCATGACGAACGGGAATGTGTCGACACGAACCCAGCAGGAGGAAAGGCCCCGCCGCCCGTGAAACAGTCCCGCGTGGCACCCCTCGTCCACAATCATGGCGGTCCTGCGCGTGAGGATCGCCATGATGATCGCGAGCCAAGGCGCGCAGGTTGCAATGATGACCGCACTCCTGGACGCGACCAGAATCCAGGCGAGCGTCACGCTGCCGATTTCCCGAATCTGGACCAGTGGGCGAATCGCCAGGAGCGCCAGGATCGCAGCGATCGACAGAATCTTGAAGCACGCGCCGATTTCGAATCTCGTCTGGCGAATCAGTGCGCATAACCAGATCTCGCAATCTTCGCCAATGGAGCTGCCGATTTCGCCGAAATGATGGTGCGCCTGGACCTCGCCACCCAGCGCAATCTCTAGCGAATCTTTGCGGGTGCTGCAAAAGGGGAATGCGTTACAGCGCGCTCCACTGCTTCTACACTGCCCGCTCTGCAGAACAAATTTCTGCACGTTACATCAAGAACGACAACACAAATAATGACGCGATCCATCACGTCATCAGTCCCCTCTCGGCCCTTCAGCGCGGACAATTCGGCGATCCCGCACCACCTCCTGCACCTGCTCGACCTGCGGCAGCAGCAGCGCCACGCTCCCGTCGTGGCCGAACCGCCGCCCCCAATCTCGCTCCTATTCCTCCTGCACGTCCTCAGCTGCGTTCTTCATTGGTAAAAAGCAATGGTATTCGGACCCAACCTTTTAGCTTTGAATGCATTCAAGCTATTGCTCGACACGCTCTCTCCGCCCTGCCCCCTAGTGGTGGCGAGCTCGCCTCCGACTATCTGCAGCAGATAGTCGAGGAGGCTGAGGAAAAGATTCATTTTTTATTCACCAACGAGGGTTTGAAGTGGCCAACATGGCTCTAAAGATTACGTACGGGGAAGTGGTGGAAGATAAGAATGTAAAAGCCGCTACCCAAATCATGGCGGCCAGCAAAAAGAGGCCAACAAGGCTCACCACCTCGACCCCCCGCACATCCTTCCTCTCGTAATGGAGGTCACGACGCACGTACTTGGAATATGTGGCGTCGGAATGGCGACGGTTGTTGATTTTTCTGTCCTGAACCTGGCCATGGGTTTAAGGATTGTCCTCGGAGAGGCCAAGGGGCCAACCGGTCGGCTACGATTGGTTAAGGCTTTCATTGCCGCTTCTCTGTAAAAGGCTTCATGCTATACTGTAAATGGATTATAATGTATTAAAAATTGATGTTGCACCAATTGTGATCAAGCACATGACTCAATCCGCTTCTAGTATGTTATGGCAATATGTTGTCCAAGTTTTCCCAGCTCATAAGCATTGAAAAAAAAAAAAAAAAAAACAAAAAAACAACCGTCAACGCCGACAATGACAATGTGATGGAAAAGAGAAACATTGATAACAACATCAAGAGAGTTAGCGGACAAACGACGCACATGGAGCGTTGGCACGCCCGTCGTACTGCCCACGCAAGCTAGGTACCAAACTGCAAAGCAGCAGAGGAAAAAGACAAACGGAAAGCACAAAAAATGTGTGCCTATTACGAAACGGGTCGCATCCCTTGTTATTTTTTCTTCAGCCATTCGCACACTTCTTATGCCATGCCTGCTTTGGCAAACGCCTCTTATTCTCTGTTGGTGCAACCATATGGCTTGCACTCGGCTCGTAGTTCTTGTTCGTGTGTGTGCATGCATGGCATGGAATGACTTGTGAGTCTATGTTATTGCTATCTAGTGCTTGTGTGTGTGCTTGAATGGTGTATCACAATGTGGTTTGTGTCTGTCAAGACATTAGCGAGTTTTCACTACTCGTATGTCAAGTCGTCGTTTGCGCGTCGCATGTGTTTTTCTTTTTTGTCGTGTGTGAAATGTCCATCACGTTGGAGGTGTATGCAGCAAGCCCTCATCAACTCAAGAAGAATTTATCTTGCAGAATCAAAACCATGAGCTCAAGAGTTCAAGCCCAAAGGAAGTGGATAAATATTAAAATAGTGAAAATAGTAATCCTACTTCATGTGGTGTTACATTTCACTTGGTGTAGCCCCTTGTTGGGTTTGTTTCGAGTCTCCTCGTGGTTGGGGACTCTGTGGTGGTGTACCACCAACCTCGACCTCGGCTCTTCGGATTTGTAGAGGCTGGGAACTATCACAATCTCAATTCTTCTTGCTAAGTTCGTACTTCCAAGACTATACTGGCTGCTATACATCCAGCCAGTCAAACCGCCATAGCGTCGTCAAATATTCATGGACTTTCGTGATTCAACTTGCTACTGATAGGCGACAGCAACACGCTCCAGATCGGTATCAACATTTGAAGCCGTTTGACGGAAATCTGACTGAGCTGTCTATCTCTCAATTTTGGCACATCTGAGCCTATTATTGGTTATAACAAGTGGTATCAGAGCCCCTTGGAGCCATTTCGACCAAGCCTAGACTTGAGAAAGGGGGTGGCAAAGGTGCTGGAAGCAAAGAAGACGCCCAAGCACAAGGTCAACACCAAGATCCACCCGTTTCTCCCGTGCAACCTAGCCTTGGACCCTCTAGGGATGAGCCTAGAGTGTTTGGCCTGGACAAGTTTAACGGTGACAACTTTGCTGAGTGGTCCTTCAAGATGGAGAACATCTTTGACCACTATGATCTGCTGGAGATGATGGAAGGAACGGAGAAGCGCCCCGAGAACGACCCGGAGAAGAGCCCGTGGGTGCGGAAGAGCGCACAAGGCTATCTTCTACTTGGGCAAGCGTTGGGGAGCAGCCAAATCCGTCACATCAAGCCTTTTCAGCGTGAGCCAGCAAAGGGACCAAAGGCATGGGCTGATCTCAAGAGTGTACACGCTCCTGCAACAGCGGCGGTGCCTGTGGTTTTGGAGCGGCAAATGGCGGCACTTCGAATTGACGAGGGCGAACCGGTAGAGGAAGGAGTGCCGAAATTCTTCGACTTGTTGACACGGCTCGAAGAAGCTGACCTGAACTATAGTGATCTTCAAAAGAAGACTAAGCTGCTGGCCTTACTTCCAGACTCATGGTCCTCACTCATCATCAACCTAAATCGAGATCTGCCCCGCCTCTCGCTCGAAGATGTGAAGCGGGAAATCTTACAAGAAGATTTCCGTCGTCGCGAATTGGCGGGTGCCAATGGTGCTAGAGTTGCAAGCATGGGCCGTGGGCACGGCTGTGGAACGGCAAAGGGCGAGGATGAATATTTGGCAACAGTAACTTCAATGGAGGCCGTGGTAATGGAGGATATGGCAGCAACAACAACAACAATGGCTACGGGCGTGGGCGCGGTCGATTTGATGGCGAATGCCACTTTTGCCACAAGACTGGCCACATGTGGAGAGATTGCTTCAGATTGCCTGATGGATGGACCCCTTCTCAAGGCCAAGGGGGCAGAGGAGCAAGAGGAGGAAGAGGCAGAGGTCGTGGAGGCCGTGGTGGTCGTGGAAGCGAGGCGGCAAGCATGAAAGGTGGAGACTACGACAAGGACTCGAGTGAAGATCGATACCCGGGCTAATTCTTCTTTGTCTCCACGCAAGCGGCAGCTGCAGCAGGAGGTGTGGATGGCTTTGAGGAGCCAGCTAATGTGGGAAAGGTCACCCTTCACTCTCTAGACTTTTGGGTGATCGATAGCGGCGCCACCTATAGCATGACACCTCGTGCGGAATTGCTCATGGAACTCGAACCATCGCCAGTCAAGCATGTTACATCGGCTTTGGGGCAGCGCGCAGAGGTGAAAGGCATGGGCAAGGCCATATTCAAGGGTGCTGATAGGAAGATGGTGGGCCTCAAGAACGTGCTTTGGGTGCCCAACCTTGCAGCCAACCTGATTTCTGTGCGGCGTTTGCAAAAGGCCGGCATGGACACATCTTCCAAGGGATCTAAAAACATATATCACGAGGCTTGGTGAACGGAAGCTTTGGGACCTTCATGAGGACAGGGACATCTACAATGAGATGTGGCAAATCCCAGTAGTCCCTATGCCTAAGGAGAGGCAAGTGGCAGCAAGCGTCAGCACCAAGAGTGAAGCGGTTGGTGGCGGTGATCACAGAAAGCAAAGTGACACCAAGAGTGACTCGAAGGAGTCCAATCCTGGAGACACCAGCAAGGCGTGTGAACCCAAGGAGAGTGGTCCAGCAGCCAAAGGTGGTGGAAATGAGGAGGAGAAGGCTCAGATCAGCAAAGCATCAACGGCGAAGGAGAAAGGATAGAGCTTGTGGGGCACAATTGCAAGTGCCGCTTTCTCCAACCCGACTTCCGCTACGGGAGAGTGCGATTGGCTGACCTTACATCGGCGAATGGGGCATGTGGCATTGCCCATTTTGCAGCAGATAGTTAAGCAAGAGATGGTCAGTGGGATACGTGTCAAGGGGGAGCCCAATGAGGTGCTTGGCTGTCCAACATGCATGCAAGCCAAGTTCACCCGCTACCCGTTCCATGGCTCGGAGACAACGGCGAAGGCACCACTTGATGAGGTGGTGATGGATGTGGTGGGCTCCTTGAAGCTTGGAGCTGCTGGAGCTGAGTACTTCCTCACTATAGTGGATGTCTACACTCGCATGACTTGGGTGTATGTGCTGCCCAAGAACAGTGACGTCGCTGAAACGGTGAAGACCGATAGGTTGCCGATGGTGGAGCGGCAACAAGACCGGCTTGTGAAGGCGATTCGCACTGACCGTGGGGGAGAGTTCCTGAGCAAGGAATTCTCAACTTGGCTGAAGAAACTGGCATAGGACACTCTCTTACCATGCCCTACTCTCCTGCAATGAACGGCATCGCCGAGCGGGCGATTCGGACACTCATTGAAGCCGGTCTACCCAATTACTTTTGGCCGGATGCGGTGCGGCATGCTTGTGTGGCCAAGAGCAGACAGGGGGCAAGGGACGGAGAGGAAAGGCACAGATGACTTAGATGATGACAATTTCTGTAGGGCTTAAACCTGTGAGGTGATTACGGCGAAGAGCTCTGTAGTTACAATACGTACAACGACATCGGAAGGGAAGGACCATACAAAAAGCAGAACTCACATACGGGGTGTTGCAGTGGGGAAGTTTAAGAATGTGACTCAAGGCAGGCACTTAAAGCCCAAAACCCAAATGTTCTAAGAGTGCTGATCTTCAGAGCTGAACTGCTTTAAGAAGAGATGAAATACTGAAGAGGAAAGGAGAAACTTGGCATAACTTCGGCCGTATCCTACCAAATTTCATTCTCCTCTCATCTACGTCCATGGTTCACTTCTCTTTAAGAACTTTAGGGCAGAGAAAAGAAGATAGATCACACGAATGACAGAAATGGCAGTGACATAATCTCAGCAGGGATTGAACCTTTGAGTTGATTAGTGCAAAGGGACTTGTAGTGGCATATAATGACATGGGCGGAACATGCTCAAAACAGAACCGAAATGGGGGTGTTACTGTGGAGAGCGCAAGAAATGTGACTCAAGGCAGGGTTATGTGTTTGGTCATGGAACCAGTCTCAGACGGGATGGAGCCAATGAGCTCATTGTCAAAGAGGTACCTGTATAGGAGACTGGAAGCCACGAGGCTCGTGTCATGGTAGCAATAGAGAGGCAAATGCAGCAATCATTGAGAGCCAGAGGCATTGGTCATAGCGAGGCAGAGGGAGCAGCAGCACAGAGAAAGAGGAAATAATAAGAATCTAGTAAAATCAGAAGATGTGAGTAATCCCAAGGGCCTTACAGCTTGGAGATTGCTGTGAGCCTTGTGATGGAGGAGGGCACGGATCCCAACAGCAGGTTGGAGGTGGCATAGAATGGCAACAGGAGAGGGTGCCACTTCGACCCTGACCCTGACTGGCGCTGAGGACACTAGCCGATGACCATTTAGGCTTGAGCAGATGGTTGGGCCCACGCCGGCCTGGCCTCCCGGCGCGCCCCGGCTCGGGCCTACGCGGATCCGGGCCAGGCCAGGTCGGGCTGCATTTTAAGGACAGGCTGCCCCTACCCATGTTTTAATTGGCCGCCACTCATGCCTACCCCAAGGGTGGTAACAGCTGTTGCCGTTAGAAGCTCCTTTGACTGCAGAGGACATGCATAGTTATCTTACAGTATTGGGGGTTTTGCTGGCTCATCCAGCGCATAACTTTGCACCAATTTCCCTATGGGGGAACTCACAGGAGAGTGAGTTGTGTGAAACCACTAACGCTCGCGGAAATGCTGAGACGAGAAATGCAATTGCAGCAAATGGTTGGTCGTTGAAGGGTGGCTAGACAGATTCAGTGAAGACAATTCACCAAGCTGGTAGGCCCATGACAATGCAGAAGACACACATGTGAGAGTCATCCAGAAAGCGCAGAGAACTTTCACAAAACCAAGAGCCATCACATTATACAACAAACAAGACAGTGAGTATTGCTACAAAAACATGAGGGGAGGGAAGGTGCTGTGAATTGACAAAATTGAGGGAAGATAGAGGCACAATCAAAGGGGGAAAGACAAGGAAGCACATTCCAAGACATCGAGGAGGCACAATGATAGAGGGTGAACTGATGCGATGACAGGGGGGGGGAGGGGGGGGGAGAAGAGCTTTTGGAAAGCATCTAACAAACTTCTTCTTACATCAATGCCAGGTTTGTCAGCGAGCCAATGTCAGCAGAGAGGGGGGCGGTGAGATTGAAAGGCAAGAGACCTGCCCATGAAAGGGTGTGCAGGTGATGGGAGCAACACCTAGAGAACGGGTTGTTTAATGGATAAGCGAGGGGGGATCTGGCATCGGCATGAGCGAATGAGGCAAGCAAGACGTTGCCTCAGGCTACTCGGCTGAAGAAAATTGAGTATCAAAGTGAGCTCTACATGGAATCACTTGGCTTGAGGCGAGGCGAGTATAATCACCAAGGAAAAGAGCACTCGAATATTACTCGCCTAATCTGTGCGAGCAGTTTCTACTCGCCTGGTCAAAATGTCAAATTCTTATATCAGTTTTAACTCATACGGGTAATGGAGCTTATCAAATAGTAGGTTTTTGTTGAATTTTAGTCCTAGTTTCCCCGATTAGGGCGTGTTTCCTAGGATTACACTTTGGAAATTGCACTAGTTGCGTGCTTGGCAGACATCATGGGCGTCTGGTTAAGTGGAGTCCATGGGAGTGCGGCGGATATGGCAGAAGGTAGACTTGTGTCTTGAGTGGCGAGTTGTTTTGCCACTTCTTTCTTGTACTTGGGCTTGGTGGGTCATGGCTGGGAGGAGATTTCCCTGTTTGGTTGTTTCGTGCTTTTCACTGCCAACTTGGGGGACATAGAAAAAAATTGCAGGATTTCGGACGGCAGGCGAAGGAAGGGTATCCGTTTCTGTGCATTTTGCGAGGTGGAGAAGCAACACTAGATGCCTATCATGGGGTCTCTCTCGAGTTGCGATTTGGGTTGCACAATCCGCATTTCGGTTCGGATTTATTATTTAAAAGTTGGGTTGCAGGCTATTTAATGGGTATTATTTTACGAGGTTTCTTTGCAAACTTCACGAAGTTCCCCCAGGTCTAATCTGGGGAGAGTAGTTTTTTTATGTGCTTTGCGTGGTAGGAGTGCCTTTGACAAGACTCGCTGCTGTAGGTCGAAGTAGGGTGCCGAACCGGATCGTATTAGGCAGGGGAAAGGTCGCAGCTTGAGTCAAGAACAAACCAATTAGTGGACGAGTCGAGCCGACCAATAGCCCCGCTCAAGGCTCGTCTAATCTAGAATATCCCGGCATGGCTCGAGCCACATCGATGCTCGACAAGCCAGATGGGCCGGTTCGCGCGCCGAGGTCGGCTCGCAAGGCAAGCAAGGTGCAGCACACCCTACGGACGTATGGTTGAATATCAGATGGGCCTTGCTCGGGCCGAGCGTGGTCAAGGCCACACCCAAGTCGACGGGTCCGGGCCGGGGCTCGTGTGTGCTCTCTTGTCGACTTGGGCAACAGGGCAAGACGGACGGGTCAACATTTCCAGCCAATAGTCGAAAACATCGACCCCACCTGCCATCTCGCCAAACCCTAGCAGGGTTACGAGCCTACCTCACACCTTTCTAGCATAGATATAGCAAACTGCAGAGCTGGCAGTCGGCTTGGCACCTCCCAATGAAATTGCCTAGGTCAAGGAAGGAAGGAAGTGAGGACGTGGCATGTGGTAATGCGCCAATAATAGTGGAAGTGGGAGGATGGGCAACACTTGAGAATATGAAAATGTTGTTAGAATAACTCAAGCCTCAACTTCCAAAAAGGCAAGAGGGGGAAGCTCTTGCTATCTCTAGCCAGCCTACCCTAATCATTAGGGTTGTTAATTTGATAGATGAGATGAGCCGGATACAGGGTAGGCTTACAAAAGAGTAAGTGCTGTCAGCTTTGTTGTCAAGGAGTGTACCAATCCTGACAACATGTTGGTGTAGAGATAGCTGGTGATGGCATTGACAGTGGAGTGGAGACGCATGGACCAAAGGATGGGTGAGTAAGGGCTGTTCATTTGATAGATCAGCAAAGAGCTCACATGAGTCAAGAGCACAAAGCCATTCTTTGGCGGCATGCTCTCAACTCGAGGCGCTGAGGGTGTACAGAAAAGTGATCATTCTGAGGTTGCTAATGGAGCTTGGAATCTTCCGTCCCAGCTTGTAGCTCCGGAGCTGTCTGTATCATGGAATCATGGGGTATCCATAGTTTTGGTGGGCATCAGTGTTCAAGTGAGGCACCAAGAATTGCAAAATGGAGGTTGCCATTGGCCCATCGCACTCTCGCAACCCCATTTGACTCTCATCGTCCTACCCTAATCCGCTCACTCCCATCATTTCCCTCCCATTCCGCTCACATGGCCACGATCACGCCGGTGGCGATGCACGTGAGGCCCGTGGCAGTGCTGCACTCTGGACTCGCGCCACTCCACCCAGGGAAAGTTTGCCCCTATGCTGTCTGGTACTCCTGCACGAATTGCACCACAGGAAGTGACGAGGGGGGTCGCGGGGAGGAGGAGGGTGTAGGGAGGAGGGGAAGGGGAAGTGGGGGAGGGGGGGGGAGGAGGGAAGGGAAGGAGAAGGGGCATGAGTCACCAGCTCTTCACTCTTCATCCACTCGTCTTAGTAGTTCCACCCCAGACCCTTAACTTCCTGCCACTCTGGAAGCCAGAGCTCAGATATGTTCCTCTTGCTCCACATCCTACTAATGCTAGGCCTATTAGCACTGTTGCCGGCAAGGGAGGCGGGTGGAAAGTTATGGGGGGGAGAATTGGGCAAGTAGGTAAGCATCTAAAGTACCAGCCCTCCAATCTCGCGAATTAGCCCATTTTTTGCATGTCGCCGCATTTTCCCTCCAAACTTGAAACTTTAAAAGCCATGCAGGTCACCCCTGCACCTCCTAGGGTGTCCGAGCAGCAGCATTTGCGAGCAGCAACTGTGCGCCGCTGGGGAATGCAGGGCGGCATGTGTGCGCTTAGCCACAGCCACTAGCGCACCAGGTGCAGCACAGCCCAGTGTTTTAGAGAGGTACCTAGACTTACTCTTTTTGGGGCTCGGGACGGCATGGTTTGTGACTGTAAAAAAGGGGACAGCGTGGTTGTTGGGTAATCGGTTGTACTGTACATACGACATGACGTTAAACAAACTGGTCTGTACAGTCCTCGGTACAGGTCGTATACATACATCTCCATAACGATCTATGCTACTAGTAACTACATTGTAAACATTGTATCTTGATAAGCAACCCTATGTATTCCCCAAGCACGGATTACAATTGAATTTTGCTCATTATGGTCAAAATAACAAAGTCTGAATTCCCAATGTGAATGGTTTCACAATTCCCAACATGGTTCTGCGGTTGCTGGGCGTTCCTTGGTGCCGGTTGCCAGCCCATCCGTGGTTACTAGGGCAATCCGCGGTTCCCATCATGGCTGTCAGTATGGTTACATTGTCGTCAGTGCAATCAATAGTTTCAAGGGCAGTTCGCAGTTGCCATCACGGCTGCACCCTCTAATCGGGCAATTGTGAGGCCTTAGTCAACACTGCCCTGCCCAGCTTGGGCCTGGGTAGGGTATAAGGGGAACACACAAAGCTAAAGAAAATAAGAGTACATATGGAAACGAAAGAAACTTCGTACCCTTGAAATGTTCGTACGCGAACGCACTACACCAGCCATGTACTAGGACATGGCGTCTGTTCTTGCGAGATACAGCGACGGAAAGTATTGTCTACATGTTTGTGACTTAGAGGAATTTTGCCATTTTAGGGGGTCATGGACATTAAGACTTAATCTTCTGGTGTGCCTAGTGTATGTAGGTTGGGGTAAGGCTCCACGCCCATGCCTTACATCACACAAGTATAATGATATTTACAACAAATACTAGAAAATAACAATCTTGGTACATGTGGACAATTATTGCCAGGCGCAAGCAGCAAGTTACATCAACCCCAAACTAGTACCTAATCCACCGCCCTTTCGCCTTAGACACCGCCCTCACCCTCCTGGGCATGCTTTCCACCAGGTGGGTGCACACATCCGCCGGGATCTTCTCCCATTTCTCTTGCACCCGCTCCCAAAGTTCCAGCATACCAGTGGGAGGCTTATAAGGCTTGGCCAGCTGCCTCTTGAGATGAGCCCATAAATCCTCCTTTGGGTTGAGGTCGGGTGAGGAAGACGGCCACTCTAGCACCCCTGAATCTTACTCTCAAAGCCACTCCTATACGATACGCGACTTGTGCTTCGGGTCGTTGTCGTGCTGGAAGATAGATTTTGAGGGTGTAAGCTGGTAAAGCTCAATCGCACTGTTGAGATCGTCCTGCAGTATACTCAGCGAGAGCAGTCCGTCCACCCTACCATATGTTTTTCTCATGAAACCCGCTCCCTTTTACGACATGCAGTTGTAAATTATCAAGCAACCGCCCCTGTGTTTGACGGTCTGCTTGATTTGGTGTCTTTGGAGGGCAGTCCCTTCGTGAACGCAGTCGTATGAGAGTCAGTCGGATGCAAGACGACCGATCTTGGTCTCATCCGCACAGATAACTCGCTTCTAGTCGTCAACCATCCAGTCTGCGTGGGCACGCACCCATTCCAGCCTATCGCGTATGTTTTTTCCGAGAGTGTCGCGGTTTCTTGGGATGCTTGATTGCGACAAGTCGGCTCCCATTCAAAGCGTTACGCAATGTCTTAGGATGCAACGTGATGCCGTGCTGCTTCTCAACGATTTTCGCCACGTGAGCGGAGATTTCTGCCTCCTCGAGGGTAATCGACCGAACTATGCCGTGGCGAACTCTCTCTGTCACTAAGCGAGGGCGACCGGCTGAGGGCATCGTAGGACGCACGTTATCGCAGCTAGACTCTACAATCGCCTTGATGGGCCGAACTCTTCCCTATGGCTAGCTGTTAGCGATTCAACGATTGCTCTACCCCCTCCGCAACAAGGGAATGATCTATGCGTAGAGCGCCTCATCTAATGGTTTCATGACGGCCTAATCATCTCAGCGGTCCTAGCCTATCTCCTGACTACTCGATAGTCGCGAGGGCAAGTAAGAAGAAATAGCGAGGTTAGGAAATAGATCTACTACGCTGCTTGGCCTAAACTGTCCGGATGCACCCACGCGGACGAAATCTCGTCCTCGGTAAAAAATCGATCCCTATAAAACTGAAACCAGCATCCGTCACATACAGTACAGTACTACTTTACATCCAACCCCGAAATTTGATTTGTAACTAAACAAAGAAGGCACCAAACCAGTACGAGAAATGTTTTAAGGCAATTATCCGGGAAATACTTTCCGTCGCTGTACGAAGGACGTCGTTGTCCTCCGCAAGAACCACTTGGCCCATGGCAGGGAAACAACAGTTTAAGACTGGAAGGTGCGGCGCGTTGGAGAGATACCAAGCAGGCTGCTTGGCCGTCGAGGTGTACTTCATAGCAAGATTCTTGCACTTCACCATCTACTGCAGCCAGATATACTGTAATGAGACTCCCCTTCCATGTGCTTGAGACTCCCCTTGAGCCCGGCCTTCTCAGCCAGCAAATCGGTTTGGCGCTTCTGATGCTGCTGACAACGGTGGTGCATGCGCTGGTGGTGGAAGTGGAAGAATTGCAGACGGAGTCATCGGTGGACATGTGATCTCCAATTCTACAAGCATTGGTGGAGTCCAAGTGCAAGTGCAGCAGAGTGCTACTACTATAAACCAGCATTGACCCAGTGCAGTGCGCCCAAGTGCAGTGCTAGTGCTGTTGCCCACGCGAGTGTCTCTCATGGGAACACGACGTCCTCTGCAACATCTCATGATGGTGGCATCGCGCCCCGGTATGGCTACTCCATGTTCTCACCTGACAAGATTGCACTCCTTAAGCTCCTTTTGAGCCGCAGCTCGAGATTGCGCAACATAAAAAGTTCGTGGACGGAACGGTAGAGGCTCCACTGGAAGAGGATGCTAGAAAGACAATGCACTTTCATTTTGTTGAGTTTGGCGCTGCTCCTGTAAAGGGTGCAATTGTGCAGGTGGAAACACTTCGACAAGAAGGGGGTTTTGTCGAAGTGGACTGAAGCACGTTCGGGGCTGTAGAGGACCCTTTGGCGAAATGGGGCGAGGGCCCATTCATAGAAGGGATTTCCTCTACAAATGTGATGTATGTGGAGTTCGTAGAACTGACTTCTGCAGGAGCGCTGTAGAAGGAGTTCACGGAACTCTCTTCTGCAAATGACCCCTTCAGCAGAAACACATTTATGATGCTAAGGGACCATTCCGAAAGTGCGCGATTTCCACCCCTTTCTAAGGTTATGCACCAAACTAATCTGGACCAAAAAGAAAATCTACATGCAAAATTGAACCCATGTGATGCACATTTGGGGAACAATGATAATCTGCATAACATCTGACAGTTTTGCAACCTAAAACTGTTATAAAACAAACTACTCCTAAGTTGGTGAAAATTACCAACTAAGCATGTGCTGTAATTTTCACATGCTGATGCTGACTTAGCTAAGCGCAACTAATAGTAGTTATGTAAATGTTCATGTGCAAACATTCTCCCATGGTTCAGTTGAGGTAGTATTAGTATTGCCATTTGTTGTACCATAGTTTACATGTTATTATTATTCCATTTGATTTTTGTGTGCAACTCTTGCAACCATCTCTATTGAGAAACACTAAAGTCTGAAGTTTTTTTCTCCATAGTAAACCAGAGCTAGAGTAGCTCTTCCGCCAAAGGCACTTCTGCAAACGCTCTCGTTAGAGTAGTTTGTTCTGCATGGTGCGGTGAGCGTGGAACAAACCTCGACCTTTAGATAGAAGTCGAATCTTCTAAGTTAGGTTTCTTATAAGGTTGCTGTACTTTTGTCAATAAGGAGATCGAGGAGGACGAACTCGTTGGAATCGAAGATCTTGACGTGCTCGAGGCAGTAGTGATTGCTTACTATGAAGGTCTTTTGCATCGGGAGATTCAATATATGTTGACAGGTCTACGAGCACAATGGGAGCTTGATCATCCCTGCTCTCGTAGAGAAGATGAGGACAAGTCATCAGAAGCCTCGGGGGAGGACAATGACAATGCCAGTGGATCGGTAAGAGACAAAGTGCTAAATTCGCACTGAGTTCTAAAAAAAGGAGAGTTAGTAAGCGGCAAACGCGGATGAAGGAAAGGGTGCTGCACAGCAGAAGACGGATTTGAAGGAAAAGAGGATGAAGAGTGCCACGGAAAGAAGACGTTCTACTGATCGGGGTGGCGTAGAAGATGGTGCCGATAACTCGACAATTTTCTTCCCAACGGTTTTAAAGGATAGATGCTTTGCCCCAAAATTCACTTAATTCAATATTTATCCTAATAAAATCGTTTTGCCAAAGCTTCTCGAGGGATGACACAACTTGGTGACGTGGGTCGAGGCCATCGAACCTTGGCTGGAGATTGCACAGCTGAATTGTTTCTTCGATTGGTCGACAAAAACTCCTCAACTGTCAGAGACATCATGTTTTGCACAATTCCGTTCAGCAAAGCTCCAAACCTTCATAGTTATCCCGCGCTGCTGTTCGCCCTCTGTGAAGATGGATTTGAAGGGATGGAATCGAACAGTGGATGCAGGTGACTAGGTGTGGTTCTTCATCATGAAAACCTACAAAGCAACTGATGATCTCTTCATAGGCCAGCTCGAGCAGAGTTTGGCAAGCTTGGAGATGGGCAAGCATGAAACTGCGATGGTCTATTGCAATCGTCGAATCAAGACACGCACGGCATTTGACATTTGCCTTGGGATTGATGCAACTCAACACGTCGAATGCCTTTCTCAATGCAGCGGAAATTCTACGACAAGGGAACCGGTAGAGTCTGTCTACTGAAAAAAAAGTCGCAATTGAGTGAAACAGAGTCTGAATCAATGGAACGAGGAGCTCGATGGTGTTTGTGCGGTGGAGGCTGATCGAAAAGCTAGGTTTGAGGCTGGTTTGAAGCTTTGGTCAAGACTAGTCGGGCAAGAATATTGAGAGGGTACGCTAATTCTGGACGAGTGTACGTCATTAGGTACATAAGACACCCCACCAGGTCTACGTATGGACAATAGGCTCGACCTTCTCACCAAAAACAGGAGCTGAGAGCTTGTGGTCCACATGTAGAGGAGTGGGCTGTGCCGACGAGAACTGAAGGCCAAATCCCTGGAGGATCTGCGGGACCATATGGGATTGGGAGAGTGTGACTGTGCGCACTGCACGGTCACGAGAGATCTCCAGGCCTAGTTAGCACCGCATTTCTCCCAGGTCTGTACAGGCGTGTTGCTTGAGTAGCTCGGCCTTCACTGAGGTCAATGCGACTCTGTCTGGAGTAGCAAAGATATGGTCGTCAATGTACACAAGTATGTAGAACGGAGTTTGACCAGCACGGTGAGGGGTCAGCAGAGGACGGGAAGAAACAAAGAGCCACAAGTGTATTGCGGAGCATGTCGTGCCACTGACGGGGCGCCTACCACAGACAGGGCGGTGGCTCCAATGGGTCCCAGGAGTGAAGGACCCGGTGAAGCCTGGTGGGCGTCATAAATAGATCTGCTTGAGTAGGCTGCCCTGCAAGAAGGCTTTCGAGTAGTCCAGAGAGTGGAGCATGTACTCACACTGTGAGGCTATGTGGAGGAGCACTCAAAGAGTAGTCATCTTTGGGGTAGGGGAGAAGGTCTAGAACAAGTCCACACCCTCTCGCTGGTTGAAGTCTCTGGCCGCATACCGTGCCTTGAATTGCGGCGGCTCTCCAAGCGTGTGCTTCACCTTATAGATCCACATGCTGCCGACTATGTTCGGCCCATGTGGAAGAACTGCGTCCACGTACAATAAGTGCTTGTGGATCTATAAGATGCCATCTCTACCTCCATGGCATGTATCCACTGGGCTGCCCAGGCACCTGAGACCGCCTCAACGTACGAGCGTGGGGTAGGGATATCCAGGGTGACCAGGTCACCCTAAGGGGACACAAGCATGGCACAGAGATGAGGTACAGTAGCCGCAAGAAAACCTAGCTCATACTGCCTATCCTGAATATGACCAACACCAACAAGGTTCCTGAAAAATATGGGATATGGAAGCCGGTGAGGGAATCGGACGGAATAGCCGGATAGGGGGAGGCAGTGGTGCTGCGGGCGATGACTGCGGTAGGCGAGTCTACAAGGGAGACGGGTACCAATGCAGGAAGCGGTGTGAATGCAGTGCGGTCTTGGAAGAAGTAGAGAGACGTGCCAGAGTCGAGTGTGAAAAAGATGGCCACTGCAGAAGGGGCCAGGGAGGAGCCTAGTCTACACACATCAGAGGATCCTAGACTACACACAGCTGTGGATTCTAGATTACACACAGCAGGATACAGCAATATGAGTCAGCAACACAATAGTCATCAGAATTCAAAGAATACATGGCAGAGCCTATCTGATCCATCTCTAACTCAAACACCGAGATGCCGTGACAAATAAGGACAGGCCACTCCAGAGGGGCTGCCAGCGGCCCAAAGTGACCACAGTACAAATCATCCAGTTGCGAAAGCAGAGAGCGGCAGTGTGCCCCGTGTGCCAGCAGACCTGGCCGCGCAGGGGGGCGGTATAGAGCTGGTATGCATAGCGCACAGGACACTGAGGCCCCATGCCACCCAAGCCCCCAGAGGAACCACGCAAGCCCCAAAGCAGTGACTGCCCCAGTGCCCAACCACCAGAGCCTGCACCATGCCCTGAACTCCCAGGGCCCCACTGCGGCTGCTCCCGCTGAGGCTGTTGTGGCTGCTGTTGCTGCTGCTGCTGCGGCTACTACTGCTCTCCCTCCTCCTCCGCACGTGCTCCTTTACTAGCGTCCAAGGCCTCACCAGTGCCCCGACCGCCTGCCGATGCCCCACGACCACCGCAACGCTGTGAGGGCCTGGCAACATGGCTAAGGCGATGATCGGGAGCCACTCTCCGAGCATAGAATATACATTCGAGCCTTCGGTGCGAAGGTTCGAAGGCCCCAAGCTAGGGTTCTACACCGTGGGCAGAGTAAAAAACACTGAAAAAAAAAGTGGTCGAGCTTAGCGCCAAATGCGCGGCTTGTACACCTAGCCAACGCTAGATGTTTGCTATAGTAAAAGTCCAGCTCCCCCATCGGCGGAATGGTTTCGCGGCGGTATTCGCGAATAAAGGTTGGATGCGTGAATTGGATTCCTGGTCCCCAGCATACAGGATTGTTCCTCTCAATCGGGATTGACAGCATGCTTGTCGACCGGCAGACAACGGGTGATGGCCAGCAGCGCAGCGGCAATGCGAGCCCTCCAGATGGCATGGGTAGTTCGAGCAGCTGCGTACTCCTCACACTGCGCTGACATCGCGTCAGCGGCAAGGGACTCAGGATGGGGGGTGGGAACAGCAGCTCACTAGTAATGTGGGCCTCCACTAGCTTGCTGTCCACTCGCTGGCTCATCAGCTGCCAGCGGAGAGTGAGTAGCCAGGGAGCAAAGCCAGGGAGCGAGAAGCCAGGGAGTGAGTGAGAAGCCTTTGGCATCCAGCCAAAGAACAAAAACGGATGAGGTCATCATGCCAGCAGGAGAGGCGGCGAGGAGCTCCAGAAACGAGGAGGAGACTAGTGGGAGGCACAGGCACTACTGGCAGTGGCGCTAGTGGCAGTAGGTCCACTAACGGCGGTAGCGACAATGGTGGATGTGGTAGTAGTAGTGGCCAGAGCGATTGGAGCGGCCGGCTGGTGGTAGGCCGGTGGCATACTGGTGGTTGGGTTGGCAGCAGACTGGCAGCTGGCAAGGAGCTGGCGGCTGGCTGACTGCGGGCGGGCCGCTGGCGAGCCGCTGGCCGGCAGTTGGCGGGCGGGCGGCTGGCAGCAGGCTGGCAGCTGGCCGGCAGTAGGCGGCTAGCTAGTGGCTGGCATGCACCAGTGGTCAAGGCGTGCTATGTTGCTAGAGGCTTCAGTCACCGCGAGGGGGTTGACTTCTTTCAGACCTTCGCCCTGACCCCGAAGATGACTACACTTTGGGCGTTGCTACACGTAGCAGCACAGCGTGAATACGAGCTGCACTCTCTCGACTTCTCGACAATGTTTCTCTAGGGCAATCTACACGAGCAACACTACATGCGTCCCCCGCCAGGCTTCACCGGCACCTCCGCCCCGAGGACCCAGTGGCTCCTCCTGCGCCCGGTCTACGGCCTGCGGCAGGCGCCCCACGAGTGGCACGACACGCTGCGTGCTACGTTAGCTGACCTGCAGTTCTTCCCGTCGTCTGCAGACCCTTCGCTCTTCGTTCGTTCTGGCCAGACCCCATTCTACATCCTTCTCTACTTAGATGACCTGGTCTTCACCACTGTAGACTGTTAGAATTAAGGACGGAGTCTAGGTGAACTTAGGAGCTAGAATTACTCAAAATATAAATCTGAAATTCTGGACAGAAAAGTCATCTCTGCAAGAAACGTCTCCGGCGAAAAACTAGCTGTTGGAATGCCGTGAAACTTGGATATTTTATAGCGCTTAATCAGTGCTATCATTCTCGCTTTTAATCAGGACAATTGATGGAATATTCGCGATGCTATGTCTTTCAACGCATAGGGGGGGTGTGCTGTAGGAGAAGAACTTAACTCAATCTCAAAAGTTTAATCATGGTCCAATAAATGTCATAAGGAATTGGAGGAGCAAGTAAGAGGTTGGAAGGGAAGAGAGGGATGAGAGGGAAGGTCCCAAGAGAGTCCCCAACCAAGGAAACCCCATGAGCACATAGTTCCCTCCCTATAGGAACCCCAACTTTGACCATTGTCCCTTCCCAACCAATCCATCCAAGTTGGCCACCCTTGCCAACCTAGTTTGGTTGTTCCCAACCAATTTGCAGCTGCTACAGTAGAGTGAAAATTTTCTCCAACCCCCAATGTCCTAACTCCATATTGAGTCACCCCACAACTTCACTTTGTAACCGCCGCAATTGTAACGCAAGCCCATGAACTTTGAATCTTCATAGCTTTCACGTTCTTGCTTCGATTGAAACGATTCTTGTTGCATTGGAAAGATCTTCTCAAGATCTATCATCCCAAATACCTGCTCAAACAAAATAACACAAAACACATTCCCAAGCTCCATAACAGACCACGGATAAATGCTTGCACACAGTCCAACCACACATGCGAGTTGAAAATATGGGATGGGAGGTAGACAGAATGTGATAACATATGATGACATCACACAACAATCTCCCCCTTTGGCTGCCAACCATCACCCATCATGCCACATCTCAAGCATGCATACTCAATGCACACTCATCCCAGCAAGCTTCATGCCCTTCCAATGACCCGCCTCCGCCAGACGCTTAGTGAAAATATCTGCTGTCTGCTGATGGGTCTTCACTATCTCCAGCCGCACCTCCTTATCAAGGAGTCTCCTCACCCAATGCCACTTAGGCCTTATGTTTTTTGTTAGCCCATGCAGACAAGCATTCTTGGCCAGCTTCACTGCAGATTCATTGTCACAGAAGATAACTGTCGGCTCCTCCTGACCAACTCCCAACTCCTTTAACAAATGCCTCAGCCACACCACTTCCTTGGCCCCATGGTGTAAGGCAATGTACTCAGTCTCACATGAGGACAATCCCACCTAATTCTGCTTCTTGCTGCGCCAGCTTAGAGCACCACCTCCTCTCAAGCACACATAACCCCCAATGCTGGTGCCATCTGCTTTCGCTGAGTTGAAGCTCTCGTCAGCACCTTGGGCTGAGGAATTGCAGCCCAATAGCACAATGCAATCTCATCTTCCTCAATCTTCTCAACCACACTCCCAGCCTGCACCACATTTGGCTTGCCTCTTCCCCCATAGGGCGCACATCCCTCCTAGGACACTCAGGCAGGTGTGGAACTCGAGGTGGAGACTCAGGCTGCTGCTGCTGCTGTTGTTGCTGCTCCACCTTAGCTGCTCCACCTTAGCTGCTCCCCTTCCTCAGTCTCCCGAGACATCTCCTCCTCAGACATTGCAACCTCCACCTGTCTTGAAGGTCGCTGTACCTCATCTGCTTCGACAATGAGAGGTGTAGATGGAAGCTTCTGCTGCTGTTGCTTCCATTCCTTGTAGTACAAGGACTCAAGAAACTTTACATCCCTTGACACTGTCAGCTTTTGGGTGGTCAAGTCCTACAGCAGCCACCCCTTGTGATCCTTTGCAATTCCCAAGTGCATACCCCATCTTCCAGAAGCCTCCAACTTCCCCCTTTTCTCCTTAGGCACATGAAACACCACCATGCACCCAAATGCCCTCAGCATGTTCAAAGCTGGAGCCCTCCCTAACCACTTAGTATATGGGATCCACTCCTTATCCCCAACTGTAGCCAGCACCCTATTCTTCACAAGGGTGGCCTCCCTTAGTGGAGACACCCAAAACGGATCAGGCAGCCTTGCACACCCAAGGATAGTGCGTGCCCCCTTCTGCAGGGTCCTGTTGAACCTCTCAGATACGCCATTCTACTGCGGGTTGTAGGGCACTGTCAGTTGATGCTGGATCCCCTTCCTCTTCAACTCCCCCTCAAAATCAGCTCCAATGAACTCCCCATCATTGTCACTGGGGATCACCTTCACCTTGTGTCCACATTCCCTCTGAGCTCTAGGCATCCACTCCTTAAGGACAGTCGCTGCCACCTCCCCCTTGCTCTTCAAAGGGTAAACCCACACTGCCTGAGTGTGGTCATCCACAATTGTCAAGAAATAGCGGCTGCCTGATAGGGAAGGGGCTTTTGTGGGCCCCACCACATCCATGTGCACAAGTGCAAGTGGGGTCTTGGCTGGTCCTGTTGCACTGTTGAAGGGGAACTTGGAGAACTTGGTCTCCAAGCATGTAGGGCACCTCCCAATCTCCTTCACTCCCCCCTTGACCTCCAAGCCTTTCAGGTTCCCATCCTTTACCAACTTCTGCAGCATTGGGAAGTTCACATGACACAGCCTCTCATGCCATGTCTCCCAATCGGCCTCACCACTCCTACATGAAGCCTTGGCCCATGGCGCACTCGCATCCACACCAGCAAGCACCTCACCATGAGTTTGCTGCTGCTGCTGCGGCGGCTGCGACGACGGCTGCGGTTGGGGCGGTTGCGACGACGGCTGCGGCTGCGACTGCAACGGCAGAGGAGGAGACACTTGGGAGAGGGCAGGCAGCAAGACTGCGCTGCAGGGCCACTAGAGTCAGCAGACTCCTCAACCGGGACAACTGACGAGAGGGGGGTGACGTGAGACACACCGCACGGGGCAAGGCGGGGAGGTGGGGAAACAGGGGCGACCGGGGGAGGGGGAACCAGGAACAAGGGGGGAGTAACCGGGGGACCACGGTGGGGAAAGCGGTGGTAGAAGGAGAGGGACTCGTCAAAGGTGACGACGCGAGAGTGAAAGAAACCGTGAGATGGTGGGTGGTTGAAGTGCCATTCAGACGAGTCGAGGAGGAAACCTAGTAAGATACAGGGGACTGTGCGAGCAGTGAGCTTGTCCGTGCCAGAGGCACGAACGTGAGGAAGGCAGCCCCATACATTGAACACAGACGCGTCACCAGGAGACCCGATCCAGAGGAGGGTCGGCAAAACCTTCGGCCGTTGAGGGTGCGGCCACAGATTAAGCTGGTGAGCGGTGTAGCGGATGGCGAACGGCCACTGAAAATGGGGTGCACCGGCATGGATCATGGAGGTACGAGCCACCTGCATGACCAAGCCGATGCGTTGCTTAGTGGCCCCATTCTGCTGCGGGGAGTCCAGCAAGGTGAACGTCTGGGTGATGCCCTCCGCACGAAAGAAACGACCAAGGCAACCAGAGGCGAACTCGCCACCTCGGTCAGAGTGAAGACGCAACACAGGGAGACCGCGGTGCACACGCCTAGAGACAAGCCACGCGATTAGAACGTCAGGTACGTCGGCCTTCCGCTCAAGGGGAAACACGGTGGTGTAACGAGTGTAGTCCTCAACAAGGACGAGGAAGTAACGCTCACGACACGGTCCATGGACGGGGGCAAGGCCCCAGACATCCATGTGCAAGGTCTGCAAGGGTGTCATGGTGGGGGGGAACGAGGAGGAGTAAGGGGCACGGCAGAGCCGACCCTCGACGCAGGGGGTGCACGGCGGCCCGGGTGAGGAGGGGAGCTCGGGGAACGACCTAGGGAGTCCTAAAACAAGACCGTGCTGAGACATGTGCCGAAGACAAGGGAGGGCAGGGTGACCTTGAAAGTGGTGCCACAGTAGCGTCAGGTGAGTAAGCAACCGACACGAGCAAGCTGCAGCTACCTGAGGACACACAGTCACCTGGGGAGACGTCCCAACCAGGGGGGGCGTAGTGTCCAGCATGAACAGGCCGGACACCAGGTCCCTAGGGAACGTGGTGAGGGGAGCACTAGTGGCGGCCTCGGTACAGACAAAGTACCGCTCGTGACCAGGGAACGTAGTGGTGACGCCAAGGTCCTGGAGGTAGCCAACACCAACTAGGTTCCTAGAGAACTAGGGGATGTGCAGGCCTGTAAGGCAGCCCGAAGGAGCCGCCGGACAGGGAAGGGTAGTGGAGCTACGAGCGACGACAGGGCCTGAGGAAGGGTCAGCCAGGGAGCGGCAAGCGGCGTGAGAGTAGAGGAGTCCCGGAAGAAGCTCTGGGAAGCGCCGGAGTCAAGGGTGAAGGAGAGCGCGGCAGTGGCGGCAAGGGCCGAAGAAGCGAGAGAGGAGCCTAGGCTAAACAAAGCAGGGGATCCTACGCCTGACGCAGCAGGGGAGTCTGAGCTAGCACACCTACGCAAGACAACACGGGGTAAGCGGAACCAATCACACTAGAGTTATCGACATACAGCACATACAACGCAGAACTAATCTCATCCATGTCCACATCAAAGATCTGAACGCCACGACAGAGCAAGCTAAGCCAGTCGGGGAGGTCGGGCGACGGGCCGAAGCGAAGACGAAACAGGTCGTCTAGGCGATTGAAACAGCGGGTGGGGGTGTGACAGCAGGCGATTGAGTACAAGGGAGTATAATTTATAACCTAGTAGGATGTACTCTCTAAGGCACAACCCTATATAGTCTACAACAACATACTAGAATATGTTTGACAGGGGCCGGCGGGCACGCTAGGGGCCAGCGGGCATGGTAGGGCTAGGGTACGACGGAGTGGTAGGCAAAGGCGAGGGACGGAGGCGGGTAGGCGGACCTAACCTACTAAGATACCATGTTAGAGTAGCAGAATAATTAGAAAGAAGAGAGAACAGGGGAGATATAGGGTTGGTATTGTACCCCGTAAGAACACAAGCCTATCTAGCCTATAACTTGTACATACTAACATATGTATAAGTTGACAGGCATGGCAGATGAAACACTCCCCCAACTGGTGTTTCATTAAATTCCGTAGATAGAACCATCAAGCTGGTTGGTTGTGTTGTGTTAAAGTTATACTTAAGCATTTCTGTAAGTAGTTCCGATAGATATTGTCGAGTTACACTGTAGATAGCATCTGTAGAATGACGTCAGCAAATAGCGCTCGTCTGGATGATTACGTCAGCAGCCGTTTCAATTACGCGAATGGGCGCGCTCTATTCAGTAGCAGTCAGAGCACATAGCGCAAATAGGTCGAACAAGTACATCACCGAATATGTACTTCTAGTAGATATAAAAGTAGCTTGTACAACTTCAATTGTTAACTTGTTCTTGAGTAATTTCTGGTCAACACCTTACAAGTTCTAAGACTTCCGCTGTCTTATTAGTCTACCATTTCAGCAAGAAATCCTTGGTTAAGTCTTGAAGTATCGCATGTTGTAACACTGACTCTGGTGTTACAACTTGTTAATACTTGCTGTTACTGGAGGTAATTCCAGTATTACTTTCTACTTCAAGTACTTGTGTCTACAGATTCTATCCTTAGTCTCCTGCACACCTTTTCAATTCTTTCATGGTATGAGAGCTTTCTAGAATTAAGACTTCTGTAAATTCGACTATTGTCAATCATGAATGGATCATCACCATCAACAACGTCTGCTTCTTCAACAAGCAGCAGCATCAATATCAGCGGCTCTTAGTGGAATGAGTATCGACGTCTCCAGCTATGCAAGAGCTGCAGCCGCTCCAAGTTCAAGCTCCTCGTTCTCGTATACACCTGCTCAACAACAACAACTTTAATTTTTTCAACAACAGCATCAAGCACAACAACAGTTTCAGCAACAACAGCAACAACAACAGCAACAGCAACCTCAACAGCAGTTTCACTGGCAGCAGACTACATCAGCTGGTTTTGTTTTTCAGGCACCGAATCTTTTGATCAACACACAGATCAAGACAACCACACCTTTTAATGGCGTTGACTTCTATGCCTGGAGCTTTGAATTCGAGCTTCTCACGAAATCCGCGGGGTTGTGGCCGTTCTTCAGTGGCGATTACTCGTATCCTGTTACGGGAACACAGATGGAACAACAAAGTTTTCTTCATGCATCGCTCAGCGCTTACACCATTCTTATCCGCAATCTGTCGCTGAAAGAACAGCTTGGTATACGCTTGCTTCACACCAGTTTGACTCCAGCTGAATCTGCGTGCACACATTTGAAGGGGCTGTATATGGCACAGGACAAAATTTCCGTGAGTAAACTTCTCTCACAACTGACAACTGTACAGATGCAGGGCAACGAAAATGTTTTGGCTTACGTTAACAGGGCTCAAACACTTCGTGACCAATTGGAAAAGTGCGGCTGATACTTCCAAAAGGACATGTTTATAACAGTCCTTCTTGCCGGGCTTGGAGTAGAATGACGGCAGTGCCGTTCCCTCCTTCGACTTCAACCAAATCTTTCAGAAGCGGAAATCTGCTCCATCCTTCAAGCAGAGCAGCAAGATCTTGACCTGCAATCAGCACGTAACAAGAAAGCAGTAGTCAACATCAGATTTAATACAACGCCTTCGAAACGCGTCAACAAATAATTCTGCCACTACTGCAAAAAGGATGGGCACACTATAAAGTTTTGCAACAAGCTTCAAGCTGATAGGAAAAGAGGGGGACAACAGCAGTTGCAGCAATCAAGGCAACCCGTGAAGCAGAATCCACCGACAACAACTCCTACGACATCAGGGAAACAAGTCTTTAGCTGCGTTACAACGGTTGATGCAACAGATTCTGATTTTGATGATGACGACACCAACGAGCAACCAGAGAACATGGTATTACCTCAAGTATATGCTAACCTCGCTCGAGTTATTGCAGGGCCGAATACTTGGTATCTTGACAGTTGCTGTGGCCAACACATGTGCTCTGCCAAGACGCTCTTCATTACACATCGGCGTCCACTTCGTCATCCAGTACCTGTTACAGTCACAAATGGACAAACAATAATGGCAAAATCAATTGGGAGCGTCCTGCTGGATTCAGTCGACACAGGATTTTCGTTACACGTTACCAATGTTCTGATCATCAAAGGACTTGGCTTTAATCTTCTTTCAACGGCTCAACTTCTGCGACATAAGATTCGCGCACAAGGAAACTGTGAGACAATGGATCAAGAACTTTATCATAATGATTCAAATACTTACATCGGGAGAGCCGCCACTCAGTATGGGGTCTCTGTTCTTCAATTCGAGTCGCAAGGAACCACTGGAACTTCTGAGAGAGTGTTATCTCTTGGACCTTGGCAACATCCAGGCAGCGCAGCAGAGTAGCAGTGAAGCAGAAACAGGGATTCTCGTCGATCAACCTACAGCAGAAACAGAAACAGAAACAGAAATTGAGGAAGGGGAGTTAATTCTTCAACCGGAAGAAGAACCCGAAGTTGAAATAACAACCACAAAGTTACCTTCAAATCGCTTCGTTCCTGGCGAACTCGACGAATCACCAGCGACTTCTCCTTTCATCGTTTCTTCTTTTTATACTAACGTCGATTTTTATCTGCAATCAACATGACACAAAGCAACGGAAGATATTTGGCATCAAAAATTAGGACATCCTTCACCGGGGATTTTAAATCATACAATTCGAGCTTCAGTTCTTGACAAGAATAGTTTGCTCTTACCGGATGGAACGGAGATGAAGCTGTCCTCGCGACCAGCAGTCTGCACAACCTGCGCAACGGCCAATCTTCCGCACGAACCTTTTCCAAGTAATTTTCCAGGTTCAACTCGCTACAAACTAATGCAGAAAGTTTACAGCGATATACTAAACTTACCTAAAGCTGGACCGAAGGGGGAGATTTATATGATCTCGTTTATCGAAGCTTCTACTCGATACGTTTTGAGTATCAACATACCAGCTCGACACATGGCTCACTCAATTTTCGTGGCGTGGCTCGCGGTGGCTGAAAGAGAATCAGAGAATAAGCTGCAAGAGTTTCAGAGTGATGGCGCAGGGGAGTATACCAGCACAACTTTCACGAATTACCTGCAAACCCTCAGAATCAAGTGCAGGTTGTCCCTGCCACATCAACACCAACAGATGGGGGTAGCAGAAAGGATGAACAGGACTCTACAGGAGAAGATGCGAGTCCTGCTGACTCAGGCAACATTGCCACATCACTAATGGACTTACGCTTTGGACCACGCCGTCCTTCTCCACAACTTGCTGTCGAGAACTTCTCTTCCGGAATTTTCTTCACCGCATCTGCAGTGGACAAAAACAGTTGGCAACACAAAACTTTTAAGAGTCTTCGGGTGTATCGTCCAATATCGACCTCCAACAGCTGCACTCGGGAAATTTTCGGAACGGGCTCAGTGGGGCATACATTTTGGAATTGAGAAGCAGTTTTACGCGTGGAAAATCATGGATCTTCGCACGAGTCAAATTGTCGCAACACGTGATCGTCTTTTCTACGAACGACTAACCTTACTCGTTTTTCGTGCTCACCAGGCAGCAGCTGCCAATCCTGCCAGACTGTTCGAAGGCTCGCGTGCTTTTGCCACCGACGACGCCGAAGCTGATGTACAGGACGAGTCCGTGGCTGAATCCTCCGAAGCCGACACAGACGTCCCCGTACCGGGCACGTCAGCAGGAACTGCGGAGTTTATTCCACTCGTTGACGCCGATCCTGAAGATGTTCGCGATGTTGAACTCGATTACGAACGTGATCGCCAACAGCAACCGATGCCCGTTGTCTCCTAAGCAGCTATTTGTGTAACACCTGAAGAATTTGGGGGGGAACAGGGATCAGAACACAACTTCTCCGGTGTCAATTCAAATCGTCAGCATTTTACAGAAACTGGTTTACAAGTTTTGGGACTTGCAGTCGCAGTACAGACAGATAGCAGTAACATTTTGGAACCGAAAACCGTTCGCCAAGCTTTGACAAGTCCTCACAGTGAGAAATGGCATGAAGCCATGGACCGAGAGCTAGCAGCTCTGGAAAAGCGTGGCACCTGGGATCTCATCCCACTGAAGGAAGAAATAGGCAGTAAAGATCTTACCGGGAAATGGGTCTTCCGCGTTAAGACGAATGCAGATGGTTCCTTCGAGAAATTCAAAGCGCGATGGGTTGTCCACGGCTTCGAGCAGACATTCGGTCTCCACTACGAGTTAACATTTGCTCTCGTCGGGCGACACACCAGTGTCAGAATACTTCTCTGCGTCGCGGCTTACCGGAATTTCCGACTTCGTCAAATCGATGTCGCGAACGCTTTTCTCTATGCGCCTGTCGACGCACTAATTCTGGTCAAGTATCCATATTCATACGAAACTAACCCTCCAAGCGTGTGCCGTCTCAGAAAGTCACTATACGATATAAAAGAGGCTCCACAACTTTGGCAGCAGTATGTCCATCAACAACTACTCACTGCCGGATTTCGTCAAATTCCCCATGACCAGGAAATGTACCTGCTAACTGCCGGTACTGACTACATATTGCTCGTCGCCTACGTCGACGACGGACTGTATATCAGCACTACTGATTCTCTCGCTACTAACTTCGAACAGAAACTTCAACAGAATTTACAGATTACTATCACCTCTACAGTCACACAGTTTCTCGGACTAAACATTCATCGAACTGCAACTGCTATTCATCTAACAGCTTCCAAGTATGCAGCTACGCTAGCCGCACAGTTTAATCTTACAGCCTCGACAATAACAACTCCTTACCGATCTCTTCCAACTAATCAACAAACAGATACTACTCCTCTCGACAACGCGAAATTACAGGTTTATCAGCAGCAACTTGGTTGCCTTCTATTCGCAGCCGTAGCGTGTCATCCCGATCTCGCCTACGTTGCTAGTCAGCTCGCGCAATTTTTGCGTCGACCTGAGGGGGAGAATCGGCTAGATCTTCTTCGTGCTCTGCAGTATTTCATCTCGACACCCGAAGTCGGACTTACCTACCAAGTTACAGTCAAACATAGCTTATGCAGTTACTGTAGACTACATATGTTTGTGCCTTAGTGGGTACAACACTCTTGACTATATTGCCTTGTATCTCACCACTCTAGTCATTCATTCTTTCTGTTATGGTATCATAGTAGGTTAGGTCCCCCCCTAGCCCGCCCACGCTTCCGCCCCCTAGGCCCTAGCCGCCCCCCTGGCCGTCGCGCTCGTCCCTAGCCGGCCTCCTGGCCGTCGCACTCGTCCCTACCAGGCCCCCTGGCCGTCGTGTTCGTCCCTAGCTGGCCCCCTGGCCGTCGCGTCCGCCCCTAGCCGGCCCCCTGGCCGTCGCGCCCGTCCCTAGCCGGCCCCCTGGCCGTCGCGCTCATCCCTAGCTGGCCCCCTGGCTGTCGCGCTCGTCCCTACTAGGCCCCCTGGCCCTCGCGCTCGTCCCTAGCTGGCCCCCTGGCCGGCGCGTCCGCCCCTAGCCGGCCCCCTGGCCGTCGCGCCCGTCCCTAGCCGGCCCCCTGGCCGTCGCGCTCGTCCCTAGCTGGCCCCCTGGCCGTCGCGCTCGTCCCTACTAGGCCCCCTGGCCGTCGCGCTTGTCCCTAGCCGGCCCCCTGGCCGTCCCGTCCGCCCCTAGCCGGCCCCCTGGCTGTCGCGTCCGCCCCTAGACGGCCCCCTGGCCGTGGCGTCCGTCCCTAGCCGGCCCCTTGGCCGTCGCGCCCGTCCCTAGCCGGCCCCCTGGCCGTCGCGCCCGTCCCTAGCCGGCCCCCTGGCCGTCGCGTCCGCCCCTAGCCGGCCCCCTGGCCGTCGTGCCCGTCTCCAGCCGGCCCCCTGCCCGTCGCAGCCGCCCCTAGCCGCTGTCGCTGCCGTCTCCAGCCGCCTCACGGTCATTCCTGCCGTCGCGGCCACCCCTAGCCGCCGTCGCGGCTGTCCCTGGCCGCCGTCGCGGCCGTGTCTCCTCGCCGTCGTGGCCGGCCCTACTCACCGTCGCGCCAGCTTCTCGCCAGCCCCCATTGCCACCGTTTGCTGGCCCCTCGCGTCTGCCGTCCGCCGGCCGGCTCCTGCATTCGCGTCGTCGCCAGCCCGCCGCCGCCTCGGGTTCGGCCCGTTCTTCCCGTTCAGCACCGCCCTGCAAACCCCCCCCCCCGGGTACCGTACTCAACCGCACTACACCGCACTGCACCGCACTGTACTGCACTGCACCGTACTGTACCGCACTGCACCGTCCTGCACCGCACTGCACTGTTCGTGCCGTACTGCACCGCACTGTACTGCCCTCTATTGTCACTGATGGCGGAGGTGCTTCGCTTTGACGCTGAGGGCCAGCCGATTGAGTTTGATGCGTGGCTTGCTAACCTTCGTCGCCACCTTACTGGTCAGCGGCAGGATGGCCACTCTCTGTCTGTCCATCTTCACGGTACCCTCCCCTGCCCTGACCCCCCCGCTGCACTATCTCCTGACCCCTCGTCCGCTGAGCGTGAGTCCGCTGCGGCCGCTGCCCTTGCTCGCTCTGTATGGCTGTCCCGTGACGCTGTCGCACAGCTTGCTATTAGTAATGCCCTCCCCCTGTCCGAGCGACCTCGCTTCAGGACTATCACCATTGCCCAGGCTTTCCTAGATGCTGTTGTCCAGCGCTATTCCACCCCGCCTGGTGCCTCGGTGGGTCGCCTGATCCTCCCCATGCTCTTCCCTGACCTTGCGTCGTTCCCCACTATCGCTGACCTGGCCGCCCGCCTGTGCACTATAGACGAGACCTGGCGCGCTGCCTGCACTGACACACAGCTTCGCGCTCACCAGCCGCCCCTCTTCTCTGCTCTCTACCTGCTGGCCACCCGCCTTCCTGACCGCCTTGCCACTGCCCGCGACCGCTTCCTTAGCGTCCACCCCGCAGACCTCACCCTCATTGACTTTGTTGACACCCTGTCCGTTATAGAGGCCCGCCACCGCTCTATTGCCCAGACCAGCGGTACTGTGCCAGACCCTATCTTTCAGGGTTGCGCCCCCGCTCAGTGCACCTTCTCCGACGGCTCTGCTGCTGTGGCTGAGACTGCTACTGCAGCACAGGTCCGTCCGGGGAAGGGTCGTCGCCCCAAGGCGGGGCTTGACGGCGGGGGTGGGGGTGCAGGTGTAGGTGGTGCGGGAGTTGGGTCCCCTGGTAGTGGTGTGGACGAGGGGACCCTAACAGGTGCAGCCGAGCAGCCGTCTCAGTAGCCGCCGGTGTTGCCGCCGGACCCGCGTCAGCCGCAGCAGCCGCAGCAGTGGCAGCAGCAGCCGAGACGGGCGAGTGTTCTCCCCCCCGGGTGGCCTGGCGCTAATGGTAGTGCTGGACGTGGTGGTGGTGCGCGTGGTGGGCTGCCGGGTGGTGGTTCGGGTCCCGCGCGCTGTCAGTACCTGCTCCAGACCGCTCCTCGCCGTGGCTTCGTTTGCGGTAAGATCGGCCACACCTCCGACCGCTATTTCCGTCGCCTGGACGACCTGTTTCGCCAGCGCTTCGGCCTGTCGCCCGAGCTCCTAAATTGGCACAGCTTGCTTCGTCGTAGGGTTCAGATTTTTTATCTGGCTATGGATGAGATTGTTAGTGCTCTGCATGTGATGTATGCTGATGACTCTAGTGTGCTTCCGTCTTATTACCCCTTGTTGCCTAGTGTAGGCGTGCCTTGCTTAGACTCCCCTGCTGCGTCAAGCATAGGATCCCCTGCTTTGTTTAGCCTTGGTGCATCCGTCGCTGCTCCGCCTCCGGCCGCCACTGCCGCGCTCTCCTTCACCCTCGACTCTGGCGCTTCCTGGTGCTTCTTCCGCGACTCTACCACGTTGACACCGCTCCCTGTCCCTGCCGTAGTCTCTCTTGCTGACCCCTCCTCCGGCCCTGTAGTTGCCCGCAGTTCCACCACCCTCCCCTGCCCGGCGGTTCCTTCGGGCTCGCTCACAGGTCTGCACATCCCCTCGTTCTCCAGGAACCTAGTTGGTGTCGGCTGCCTTCAGGACCTTGGCATCACCACTACGTTCCCTAGACACGAGCGGTACGCTGTCTGTACCGAGGCCGCCACTGGTGCCCCCCAGTCCACGTTCCCACGGGACCCGGTGTCCGGTCTTTTCACACTGGACACGGTGACCCCCCCGGCTGGGAACCCCCCTCAGGTGGCTGCGTCTCCTCAGATTGCTGCTGCCTGCTCTTGTCGGTCTCTCACCCACCCGACCCTTCTCTGGCACCACCGCCTAGGTCACCCTGCGCTCCCACGTCTGCGTTACATGTCACAGCCCGGTCTCGTCCTACGCCTCCCCGGGTCGTTCCCTGAGTTTCCCTCCTCCCCAGCCCCACCTTGCACGCCCTGTGTCGAGGGCCGGCTCCGCCGTGCCCCTCACTCCTCCTCGTTTCCCCCTACCGCAGCACCGCTACATGTTAGAAACAGAAAGGTTCAGTTTATTGATGAAGCAAAGGCATTACATAGGAAGAGAGAGATGAGCTAGGAAGGGAAGGTTGGAAGGGAAAGGGGGGTTAGGACCAATCACAAGGGAGGGAGGATCCTTCCAAATGTGGTTGACCACCAGTTGGAGGTGGTCCAAGTGAGGTGTACCACCAGTGGTTTAGCCAACCCACTTGTGGTGCCCCCACAATTGTGGTCCTTGTGTTTGGGGGCACCAACCACAATTGGGTTGGATTGACACCCCAACACAGGTGTACACCCAACTAGGGATGTAAACACAATATACACAACTAGCATAGCATGGTATATTCTAACACAACCCCATAGCATGCAAAGCTAGTGTATATGTAGGGTACAACCCCAGAATCAGGAAGGGGGGCGGGGCCCAAGGCCGAGAAGGCGGAGGAGGGCAGAGTGCGCGGTCTTCGGGAGGGCCTTGGTGAAGATGTCGGCCAAGTTGGCCTCTGCAGCGATCTTGCGGACCACCAAGTGACCTTGCTGGACCAACTCTCGAACGAAGAAGTAGCGGAGTTCAATGTGCTTGGAGCGGCCATGGAAGACAGGGTCCTTTGTGAGATGGATGGTGCTGGCGTTGTCGCACCAGAGGGTGGGACAGCGCTGAGGAGCACCGATCTCAGCAAGGAGGAAGGTGAGCCAGCGAGCCTCCTGAGCGGCCATGGTGCAAGCATAGAGCTCAGCCTCGCAGGATGAGAGGGCGATGGAGGAGGAGCGAGTGGAGCGCCAGCTGATGAGGCCGCTGCCAAGGGTGAAGCCGTAGCCTTGAGAGGAACGGCGATCCGGCTGGGAGTCAGCCCAGGAGGAGTCACTGAAGCCAGAGAGGAGGGGAGGAGAAGAGCCTCCGAGGGTGAGGACATAGTCCTTGGTACCACGGAGGTAGCGGAGGACCCGCTTCGCTGCAGCCCAGTGCTCATCAGTGTGGCGACCGGTACTGACGAATCGAGCAAGAACACCGATGGGGTAGGCAAGGTCGGGGCGGGTGCACATCATAGCGTACATCAGCGAGCCGACGAGCTCAGCGTAAGGATGGTCAGAGGAGGAGGGAGCAGGAGGAGGGGCAAGCTGGTGGTCGGTCTGCAGGGGAGTGGTAACCGGCTTCGCCTGCGCCATGTCGAACCGCTGCAAGACTTGGTCGATGTAGAAGGACTGAGAGAGGGTAATGGTGCGCGATGTGCGGTCCCGGGTGATGGTCATGCCCAGATAGTGCTTGAGCTCACCCAGGTCCTTGCACTTGAGGCGCGCATGCAGGGCGTCCTTCACTTGCTGCATGGCGGCAGCATCGTCGGCGAACAGGATCATGTCGTCGACATACACCAGGATGAAGAAGCGGGTGGGAGAGGAGCGAAGGAAAAGGCTGGCATCAGACTGAGAGGCATGGAACCCCAAGGACTGCAGAGTGGCGGCCAGCTTGTTGTGCCACTCGCGAGGAGCCTGCTTGAGGCCATAAACCGGGCGGCGCATCTCCCAGACAGTGTTGGCAGGGAAGGCTGCATGAAAGCCTGGAGGCCGCCGCAAGAGGACCCGCTCCTGGAGCTCGCCTTGCAGGAAGGCGTTGGAGACATCCATGGAGGCAATCTCCATGCCAATGCGAACAGCATAGTCGAGGATGGCACGGAGAGTTGGGAGCTTGGCAGTGGGAGAGAATGTCTCCCAGTAGTCGATGCCATGGGTTTGGGTGAAGCCCTTGGCACAATACCGGGCCTTGTAGACCGGCTCCTCACCCGGCAGCTGCTTCACTCGGAACACCCACAGGCCTTCAACAATGACGTCGTCAGGAGAGGGGACAATGTTAACGAATGAGGCATTGCGGATGAAGGCCTCGCATTCAGCAAAGATAGCCTGGATCCACTTGGCAGCATCGGGGCAGGTGATGGCCTCAAGGAAGTTGGACGGAGTGAATCTGGTGGGAGCGGTAGCGATGCCAAGGATGAGGAGGCCAAGGAAGCCCGGGTAGAGAGGCGTGAGGGAAGGTGTTTGTTTCTGAACGCCAATGAGCTCCTCATGGGAGTCCTCAATGAAGGGAAGGGAGGGTGGGGGTGGTGTTGGCCAACCCCATGGATGGCCTATGAGTGGGCCGTGAGAGCGAGTGTGGATGCGTGGGAGGATGAACGGAGAGGTGGTGCGGCGATGCCGATGAGGTTGCTGCAGTGGCTGATGCTGCTGCTGCTGCTGCTGCTGTGGCTGCTGCTGGTGCTGCTGCTGCACCTCCTGCTGCGGCTGCTGTTGCTGCACTGCCTGCGGTTGCTGCTGCTGCTGCTGCTGCTGCTGCTCCATCCGCTGCTGCACTTCCTGCTGCTGCTGCTGCTGCTGCTGCTCCATCCGCTGCTGCTGCTGCTGCTGCTGCTGCTGTTGCTGCTGCTGCTGCTGCTGCTGCTGCTGCTGCTCCATCCGCTGCTGCTGCTGCACCTGCTGCTGCTGCTGTTGCTGCTGCTGCTGCTGCTGCTCCTTCTGCTGCTGCTGCTGCTGCTGCTGCTGCTGCTGCTGCTGCTGCTGCTGCTGCTGCTGCTGCTGCTGCTGCTGCTGCTGCTGCTGCTGCTGCTGCTGCTGCTGCTGCTGCTGCTGCTGCTGCTGCTGCTGCTGTGATGAGGCAGAGTGAGCAGGGGAGTCAGGGACAGCTGGGTCGTAAATGTCACCTGAGGAAGGAGGAGGGGGAGGAGCAGGATTTGGAGGAAGGAGGGGAGCCTGGGGAAGGAGTGGGGGAATGACAGCATCAGCCCAGGTGAGGGGGCGGGAGAGAGGAGGAAGGGGGTCGGAAGGCGGAACAGAATGATAGAACGGGATGCTCTCATCGAACACCACGTCACGGCTCTGTAGGAGGCGGCCTGAGGACGGGTGAAGGAAGAGGTAACCAGGGGCAGAGCGAGCGTGGCCAAGGTAGACACACTCAATGGCCTTGGAGGCGAGCTTTCCTGCCTGCCGAGAGCGGTCAGGTGGGGGGATGAGGACATATGCCTTGCAACCCCAGATACGGAGAATGGCAGCATCTGGCTTGGTGCTAGCCCAGAGCTCAGTGGGAGTGACAGACTGGCGTTGAGGATGTGGGTAAAGATTAGTAAGGAGAGCAGCATGGACAAGGGCATAGCCCCAAAGAGAAGGGGGCGTGGAGGCATGAGTGAGGAGGCAGCGGGCCGTCTTGGTGATCTCACGAATGCGACTCTCAGCAACACCGTTCTGCTGAGGGGAGTGGGGAAGGGTATGAGTCTGCTGGATGCCATGGGTTGAGCAGTAGGAGGAGAGGGTGCGGTTGAGAAACTCACCACCGCCGTCGGAATGGAGGCGGCGGATGGGGCGACCAAAGTGGACTCGACACTGCTCGGCCCAGGTAACGATGACAGCAGGGGCCTCGGCCTTCGTATGGAGGAGGAACACCGAGGAGTACCTGCTGTGGTCGTCGACTAGGACAAGCATGTACCGGTGCCCTTGGCGGGAAGGGGAAGGGTTAGGGCCCCAGAGGTCCATGTGGACGAGGTCAAGGGGGGCAGCAGCAAAGGAAGGATGACTGAGGTGAGGCTGTTGTTTGAGCATTCCATGAATGCATGTGGCGCATGGGGGAGCGGAAGAGGACGGGAGGGGAGGAAGAGTGGGGGGAAGACCGTCAAGCAAGCGGGAGGAGACGGCTTTACGAAGTGTGGGAAAGTTCATATGACCAAGGCGGTGGTGGATGAGAACAGCGGGGTGGGACAGTGCGCGACAAGAGCATGGGGAGGAGGTGGAGTTGGAGGAAGGTGGCTCTAGAGGGAGGGGAGGGGGGAGAGTGGAGGTGCCTGCACGAGTGGTCACGTGGCATGAGGAGGGGCGGGGTGTGCGGAGGATGTACTGACGAGAGCGAGGGCAAAGTGGGAGGCGATGAAGGAGGCAGCGAGTGGGGCCATGGAGGAGGTCACAGTAGGTGGCAGAGGCGGGGAAGAGGGTAGTGATGCCAGCCTGTTGGAGTTCACGAATGGAGAGCAGGTTATGACGAAGGGAGGGAATGTGGAGACCAGTGACCACTCCAGAGGGGAAGGGGGGGCAGGGGAGGGTGGAGAGATGAGTGCAAGGGATGGAGAAGCTGGAATCAGCACCATGAACGTTGGTGGGGAAAGGGAGGGAGGTGAGGGTGCCGGCGTCTTTGAGGGCAGTTTCAGTGGCACCACTATCGAGAACAAAGTCAGTCGTGAGCGAGGAGGGAGCTGAAGACACGGGGTACTGGAAATCACTGGCATTAAAAACAGAGGGATACATGGAAGTGGAAGCAGGGGAAGAACGCATGAGCTCGCCTAGAAAGCTGGAGTGGGAGGCGGGAGCACTAGGGGAAGGAGAGCCCCAGAGGGGAAAGCCAGGAGGACCTGGTGTGGCTGTGGCAGCCATGGCGGCGGTGCCAAAGCCAAGCTGCTGCTGCTGCCATGCAGATGCTGCAGCTGCGGCTCCTGCAGCTGCGGCTGCAGCCTGACCACCAGAGCCCCACTGCTGCTGCTGCTGCAGCAGCTGCAGCTGCTGGAAGCGGCGAAACTGCTGCAGCTCCTGGGGAGTTATGGGGTCAGCGACAGAGGAGGAGGAGGAGGAGGAGAGCTGAAGATGAGAGGGGAGAAAAGACGGAAGAGTTTTGACATCCTGGAGAGAGGGGCGGGGATCCATGGCAGACCAGCGTGGGGGTGTGCCAGTGTTGCCGCGCTCGAACCAGGCGTCATCATACGCCTTGAAGCAGGTCGCGGGGGGATGGTTGGTTTGGGTGCAGCGCTCACCCGCCCTGGGACCAAAACGGCGAAGATAGGAACATGGGGGGAGAGTGCCAGGGCGGCCACCACGGCTACCAGATGAGCCACCACTGCCTCCACCACCACCACTGCTGCCACCCTCGACCCCGCCACCACCGCCGCCGGCTCCGCTGCCCCCACAACCGCCACCTCCACCCCCTCCCTGAGGGTTGGTGCGGCCGCCACGTGGGCGCCCGCCACGACGCGGCTGTGTGACTGCAAGCTGGGGGTTTTGGGACTCGGTGGAGTTCAGGCCGGAGGGGGGGGTTGAGAGAAGGCGGGCCTCAGCGTCAATGATCCATTGGACCACAGTGTCAAGGGAGGCGCGGGGCTGAGCCTCAGTGAAGGCGATGACGCGCACTTCATATTGAGGGGAGAGGCCTTCGAGGAGACGGTAGATCTGAAGGTTGGGGGGGAGAGTAGTCTGGCGAGCCTCAAGGCGGGAGGCAAGGTACAGGAGACGGCTGGTGTAGTCAACGGCGCCAGCACTGTGTTCGATCGTGATGCTGAAGTATTCCTTGAAGAGCGGTCCGACAGCATCGAAGTCGGTGCGTTCGAACATTGCCTCAAGCTCGAGCCAGATCTGGCAGGAGCCGATGCGACGTGCCTGGAAGTTGCGCATGAGCGCAGACGGGATGGCAAGGAGAAGGGCACCAGTAGCACGGCTGTCCGCCTCGAGCCAGGCGCGACGACGCTCAGCAAATCGCGCAGAGTCAGCGGCATAAGCGGCGGCGGTAGCGGCATGCTGGGTGCGGAGGGTTGCCGACCGCTCGTGTTCCTCCAACGCGATCAGGTAATCAGTATGGAGCACGAGGAACTCACGACGCTGAGTAAGGAAGAGCTGCTCAACTTCAGCGGTGGCAGCGCGAGTGCTGGTGCCAACGGGTACCATGGGGGGCGGAGGTTCCTCGCCGGGATGGGGAATGAGAGGGGGGGGATCGCCAGGGTGAGGCGGCGGGTCCCCAAGGTCACCCTCTGGGAGACCAAGCATGATGTCCAGGAGGCGGAACGGCAGGACATAAGCACTGCCGAGGACGCGGTGGAGGCTGCCGACGAAGGAATACCAGTTGGTTGCTGAGTTGTCGGCAGCGCGCACGAGATGATCGAGGGTCGAGACGTCGACGGGAGGGGGAAAGGATGCCATTGGTGACACGGAGTGGGAGGAAGGCGACGGCGGGTGGACCCGCGGTGGCCGGGAGGGAGCGGCGGCGGGTGGACCCGCGGCGGCTCAAAGAGGAGGGGAGGATGGGGATGGCTGTAGATACTGCTGCTGCTGCTGCTGCTGCTGCTCCTTCTGCTGCCACTGCTGCTGCTGTTGCTGCTGCTGCTGCTGCCACTGCTGCTGCTGCCGCTGTTGCTGCTGCTGCTGCTGCTGCTGCTCCTTCAGCTGCTGCTGCTGCTGCTGCTACTGCTGCTGGTGCTGCTGCTGCTGAGTCTGCTGCTCCTTCTGGTGCTGCTGCTGCTTCTGCTGCTACTGCTATGGCTGCAGCAGTGGTAAGGCGGCGATGAGCAGGTGCAGGTGAGGAGGCAAAAGATGGGGAAAGATGGCAGTTAGCTGATGAAAATAGGACTTGGTAGAAATTTCAGTAGCACTTCGTGATCACATCCAGGAAAGTGTGCAAACTTCGGAAAGCGATATCTGACAATCCAAGCGATGAAACAGTTCGAAATTTTACGACGTTGTAGCTGACACCAAGAGCGTTCTTTTGCAAGTCAAATCACTCAATTCTGTCAACTATCGAGCGAGCTATGGCGTTTGGCGCATTGGGGGTTTTTGAAAATCCACCCAACAGAAAACTAGTTGAGAGGCGGCGGCTAGGAGTCTAGCAGCGGCGATGGAGGGGACGGCAATGAGGTGCACGTCGGAAGGGGACGGGGCGGAAGCGTGGGGAAGGATCGGGATTTAAAAGTTGGCGTGAGCCATTATTGCTCTATACCATGTTAGAAACAGAAAGGTTCAGTTTATTGATGAAGCAAAGGCATTACATAGGAAGAGAGAGATGAGCTAGGAAGGGAAGGTTGGAAGGGAAAGGGGGGTTAGGACCAATCACAAGGGAGGGAGGATCCTTCCAAATGTGGTTGACCACCAGTTGGAGGTGGTCCAAGTGAGGTGTACCACCAGTGGTTTAGCCAACCCACTTGTGGTGCCCCCACAATTGTGGTCCTTGTGTTTGGGGGCACCAACCACAATTGGGTTGGATTGACACCCCAACACAGGTGTACACCCAACTAGGGATGTAAACACAATATACACAACTAGCATAGCATGGTATATTCTAACACTACAGACTCTGCACATGGACGTCTGGGGCCCCGCCCCTGTCCATGGGTCGCGTCGAGAGCTCTACTTCCTAGTGCTTGTCGACAACTACACGCAAAACACCACTGTGTTCCCCCTGGAGCGGAAGGCCAACGTGCCTGACGTTCTTATCCCGTGGCTTGTCGTTGCGCGTCTCCACCGCGGTCTCCCTGTCTTGCGCCTCCACTCTGATCGTAATGGCGATTTTGCCTCTGGTGTCCTTGGTCGTTTCTGTCGTGCCGAGGGCATCACCCAGACGTTCACCTTGCCGGACTCCCCGCAGCAGAATGGGGACGCTGAGCGATGCATCGGTTTGGTCATGGAGGTGGCTCGCACCTTCATGATCCATGCTGGTGCACCCCATTTTCTGTGGCCGTTCGCCGTTCGCTACGCCGCTCACTAGCTTAACCTGTGGCCGCACTCCCAGCAGCCTCAGGTTTCGCTGACTCTTCTTTGGTCTGGGTCACCTGGTGACGCGTTTGCGTTCCACGTCTGGGGCTGCCTTGCTCACGTTCGTGCCTCTGGCACGGACAAGCTCACTGCCCGCACCCTTCCCTGTGTCTTCCTTGGCTTCCCCCTTGACGAGTCTGACTTGCACTTTTACCACCCGCAGTCTCACCGGTTCTTTCCCTCCCGTGACGTCACCTTTGACGAGTCCGTCTCCTTCTTCCGCCGCTTCCCCCACCGCAGTCCCCCGGTTACCCCCCCCCTATCCCTGGTTCCCCCTTCCCCGATCGTCGCCGCCCCTCCTCCTCCCCCTCCCCGTCCTACCCCCTCTAGTGTGTCTCACGTCACCCCCCTTACGTCGGTTGTCCCGGTTGAGGAGTCTGCTGACTCTGGTGATCCTGCGGCGCAGTCCTCGCCGCCTGCCCCTTCTCCGGTGTCTCCTCCTCCACCACCTCCGCAGCCGCCGTCGCCCCCGCTGTCGCAGCCGCCGTCGTTGCAGCCGCCGTCGCCGCAGCCGTTCGTTGCCTCTAGGGGTGCTGGAGTTGGGGTGGGTACTAGTCCTAGGACTCCTGTCGTGGCTCGTCCCGGCAGGCCTAGGGGTGGTACCGGTGCTCGAGGGGTTCTGAGCTCTGGGGGTGTTCCTTCTAGGGGTGCTGGCGTTGAGTGATCTGGAGGTAGCCGCCAGGCCGCTTGCGATCCCTGTGTCGATGTCACACCGCCGCTGCAGCAGTCCCCGCCGGTGTCCGCTCTTTGTCTGCTCGGCCTTCCGTCCCCTAACCCCAAGCCCGTGCCTCCTCCTCCTCCTGTCTACGGCCCTGTGTTCCCTTCTCCGAAAAACATCTCCGGCCCGTTTCCCCCCTCGTTCCCCTCCTGTGTCCCCTCCTCTGTCTCCTAACCCGACTCCTCTATCTCATGTCTGGTCTCGCCGCCCCTCCCGTGCTCGACCTGTCTCCCTTGTCTCGCGCTCTCACCCTATCTTGCTTTGTTCCCATGCGTCTCGTCCTCCCCTTCTCCCGTCGCCCCCTCCGTCCTCCCTTGTTGTTGCTCCCCCCCCTCTGTCTGACTACCTGCGTGCCGCTCGTCCTCTTGTTCCTCGGGTCCTTGCCTCCCTCGTTATTGACCCGTCTGTTCCAGTTTCGAGTCTTGACTCCCTTGTCGCTGCAGTCGCTGACTTCGCCTCTACCCGTCGCCTTGACTACGCCACCGCTCTGGTCTCTAACCCTGCCTGTCCTCCGTCTGTCGGGGGTGCTCTTGCCCTCGGCAGTGACGTCCTGGAGGACCGCCAGTACGAGCTTGCTTTCCTGTCCGAGGCTGCTCCCCATCTCTGCTCTATGCTTCTAGTCCCTGAGGGTGACCCCGACGCTTTTGACACCCCGACCCCTTGCACTTATGCTGGGGCAGTCTCGGGATCCTGGGCCTCTTAGTGGATAGCTGCCATGGAGCAGGAGATGGCATCTTGGAGATCCACCGGCACCTACGTCGACGTAGTTCCCCCACCTGGGGTGAACGTAGTCGATGGCCGCTGGCTCTTCAAGGCGAAGCGCCCTCCTAGAGAGCCGCCTGTGTTCAAGGCGCGCTACGTGGCTAGAGGTTTCACTCAGCGTGAGGGGGTGGACTTCTTCCAGACCTTCGCTCCGACCCCGAAGATGACTACTCTTCGGGTGCTACTACACGTAGCAGCAAAGCGTGACTACGA
Source organism: Closterium sp. NIES-67 (assembly GCA_027943415.1). Lineage (NCBI taxonomy): Eukaryota > Viridiplantae > Streptophyta > Zygnematophyceae > Desmidiales > Closteriaceae > Closterium > Closterium sp. NIES-67. The sequence continues at coordinate 665,294 of BQMB01002150.1, forward strand.
GCTTCACTCCCTCGAATTCTCCACTGCGTTTCTTCAGGGCAGTCTACACGAGCAGGTCTACCTGCGCTGCCCTCAGGGCTTCACTGGCACCTTCTCTCCTGGGACCCAGTGGCCTCTGCGGCGCCCCGTCTACAGCCTGCGGCAGGCTCCCCGTGAGTGGCACGACACGCTGCGTGCTACGCTTGCTGACCTGTAGTTCTTTCCGTCCTCTGCCGACCCCTCACTCTTTGTTCGTGCTGGCCAGACCCCGATCTACATCCTTGTTTACGTAGACGACCTGGTCTTCGCCACAGCAGACAGGGACGCACTGGCCTCCTTGAAGGCAGAGCTGCTGAAGAGACACACCTGCACTGACCTTGGAGAACTGCGCCACTACCTTGGCTTGCAGATCTCCAGGGACAGAGCAGCGCGCACCATCACTTTTACTCAGTCACACTTGGTGCGCCAGGTCCTTCAGAGGTTCGGCCTTCAGTTCTCCTCCGCACAACCCACTCCTCTGCCCCTAGACCACAGGCTGTCCGCTCCAGTTCCTGAGGAGTTTGCAGAGCCCAGTGGTCCTTACGCAGAGCTGGTGGGTTGCCTCATGTACCTCATGACTTGCACTTGTCCAGATCTCGCATACCCTCTCAGCATCATGGCTCGCTTTGTGGCTACAGGCAGACACCGACCTCAGCACCGGTCTGCCACTAAGAGGGTTTTGCGTTATCTTGCAAGTACATCGGGCATGGGGTTAGTGCTAGGAGGACGCAGGCCAGTGGTCCTTACTAGACACACAAGCGCTTCTTGGGCATACGACGCCGAGACCCTCAGGTCCTCGCAGGGCTACTGCTTCAGCCTTGGTTCAGGTGGCGTCTCGTGGAGAGCTACCCGCTCCTCGTCGGTTGCCCAGTCCAGCTGTGAGGCCGAGATCTACGCCGGTGCCATGGCGGCACAGGAGCTCAGCTGGCTGACCTTCTTGCTCACAGACTTAGGTGAGCGGCGTAGCTCTGCCCCGGTCCTGTACGCTAACAACAGGGCCATGATCCTCTTGTGTCAGGAGCCTCGACATGAGGGCAAAGCGAAGCACATCCAGCTGCGGTACTTCCTCTTGCGTGAGCTCCAGCAGCGCCGCCAGGCGCGCGTAGTACACTCGGCCTCTGGTGCCAACACAGCTGATATCTTTACGAAGGCGCTTGCGCCTAAAGATCATCAGCGGCACTGTGTACAACTAGGTCATGTTCCTGTAGCCTCGCACTTGCTAGGGTCTTGAGCTTGTACTGTCCTTTATATATATATATATATATATATATATATATATATATATATATTTTACCCTGACTGGCCTTGTGGCCTCTCCCAGTAGCTGGACTAGTAGTGCCGCCCTGGTCTTGCTCTTGCCTTGTGTGAGAGTACGACTCCGTTACACCACTTGGCCTTTTCCATATTTCATCTTCATTTCATTCCTCTTTTTATCTCATCTCCTTTTGCCTCATATTCCCCATTTTCCATTATCCTTTGGTTTCTTCCTTTATTATTATTATATCACCGACCAGGCATGGAATGTTCTAGACACGCTATCTAGCGTAATCCTGCCGTAATCTCTTAAAGCCAATAGCCTCGCGTGGCTATACGCAGGGTGATTCTATCTTCTAGAAGGGTCTATTCCCTTAGGATAAGATAAACCTGGTTACTTGATGTACTCTGGAAGTATAAAAGCGCCTTGTACTGATCGATAGGGCAACTTTTCCTCGACACATTCGATCCTGTGACACTTGGTAATCAGAGCTTTTCTCACTCGACCGCGCTCAGCTAAGCAGCAGCAGCGGGGATCCTGCCTCGAAAAACCGCCGGGGGCGACCAATTCGACGCCGATTCTGGTAAGCACCAGCTCCGCGATTTTCGAATTACCCCCTCCGTGCGTGTTTTGAACAGGATGGCAACCTTCGACAACACCGAGGTTACCCAGCAGCTCTTCGCGCGCATCGCAGCCCTTCAGGAGGAAATGCGAGCGGATCGCGAAGCGTGGCGAAACCAGTTCGAGCGAGTAACTCGACTCGCCGGAGCGCAGCATGAGACGACAACGGCGACGACGCAGCAGTCGCAGCAGTTTCTCGAGGCTCCGAAACCGCGCCCACCTGAGCCGTTCGATCCGAGCGATCGAAACTCCGACGCCCGCAGATGGATCGCCGGGATGGAGATCTACTTCGCAGCCGTCGGATGGAGCTCGCCAGTCTGGGACGGTCAACGCGTACGACTCGCGGCGACACTGATGCGAGGGCCGGCACTCGAGTGGATTGGCGGCTCACAAAGCACCTCAGCCACAATAGAGTTCACCCTTGACAGTGGGGCCACTCACACAGTTCTCAAGGAAGAGCACACCTTCAAGCCATACGAGACACCAATCTGTCTACAAGGAGCAGACTCCTGTTTCACAACACACGCCAAGGGCTCCTCCACAGTTCCGTGCCCAGCTTTCCCTTTGGGCAGTGTCACCGACATGTGTGTTCACACTACGCCACAATCTCGTGGCCCAACACGAGCTCCAATGGCCGGCGTCGCCACGATCTTCCCAGCACACTCGGATCACTGTGACCTTCTCGACCCTAAGTCCAACAAGCTCCTAGCACACTTCACACTCAACAGCAGCAAGCTCTACAGGCTACATTCACTTGCACGTCTCGCCGCCCTCTCTCAAGCGCAAGCTGCCAACACCACTCCGTGTTCCTATCGCAGCTTCGCCAACCCAACCATCCTCTACTAGCATCGCTTGGGTCACCCCAACTTCCGTACGCTTGTCAACATTGCTTCCAAGAAACTTCTTCTTGGCCCCTCGTCGGTGCTTCCTCCACCAACAGACTCACCTGCACCCACCTGCCTGGACTGCACCAAAAGCAAGCTCAGGCAGCAGCCGCATCCTTCCTCCCCATCCGTCGCAGCTGCTCCGCTGGACCTAGTCCACATGGATGTCTAGATCCCAGCTCTAGTCGCATCCCGAGGCGGTCATCAGTTCTTTCTTACAATAGTCGATGACCACTCGTGGTATGATTCTGTGCACCTCCTGCATACCAAGGCGGAGGCACCTGATGCCTTCATGGCATGGGTGCGTCAGGTTCTAGTCATGTTCGGCACTCCTCTGAAGTGCCTCCATTCCAATAGCGGGGGAGAATTTGGAATGGCAAACTCGATAACTCTTGTGCGGCCCAAGGGATTCGGCAAACCTTCTCGCTCCCCGAAAGCCCGCAGCAGAATGGCATTGCAGAGAGCCGCAACCAAACCTTGGTTTAGATCGCTCGCTGCCTCTTCAGTCACGCCGACGCACCACGGTCACTCTGGGGTTATGCCCTCTTCCATGTGGCACTCTTCTACAATCTTTATCCGCATCCCCACCGGCCCGACACCACACCTACCACTCTCTGGCTTGGGGCCACGCCCTCCGCCCGTTCTCTACACATCTGGGGGTGTATTGCGTATGTCTTGCTCAGACCCTACACGCGCAAGAAGCAAGGTGGCAAGCTTGGTCCTAAAACCCAGACCTGCATGTACCTGGGGCACAACTCCGACTCCCTAGACTACTTATTCCTCAACCCCATCACCAGGCAGCTGATTCGCAGCTGTGATGTCGTCTTCGATGAGACACGCCCCTTCCACTCTACAACCAAGGGCGAGCCTCCTCCACCTCCCCCGACGCTTGTATGGCCAGACATCGATGCCCCACCTCTGGCTGCTGCCCCTTCTCCAAGGCCTTTGTCCGGCGTGTCTCACCCCGCCTCCTCGGTATCCTCCGCAGCGGCACCTCCTCCTGCTCCGCCGCCTTCCCCGCGCGTCGAGCGTGGCTCACCAGTCTCCTTCCGAGTCAATCAAATCCCAGGCGAAGCTCCACTATTCAAGGCACGATATATGGCGAAGGGTTTGACCCAAAACGAGCATCTCGATCTTCTTGATATAGCTGCTCGCGGCAACTTCGAGATCAAGTCCATGGATGCCTCCTCTGCTTTCTCCAAGGCCAGCTCAAGGAGGATGTTCACGTGGAACGCCCACGAGGGTTTCCTGGCACTTACCCTGCCAACACAGTGTGGAAGCTGAAGCGCCCAGTGTATGGCCTCAAGTAGGCTCCTCGTGAGTGGCACAACAAGGTGAAGGAAGTTCTCCTCGCACTTGACTTCCATCCCTCCGCCTCATATTCCAGTCTCTTTGTTCGTCACTCCTCCGAGCCCTTCTACATCCTCGTCTACATTGACGACTGCATTCTAGATGGCTGCTGTCTAGTCTGCTCTCAGCTGCGCTCTTCTCATGAAGGATCTTGGTGACCTCAAGAACTACCTGGGGATGGAGATCACTCGTGACCGCTAGGCTTGCACGATTACCCTCTCCCAGGACTCCTATATCGACAACCGTCTCAAGCATTTCGACATGGACTCCAGTAGCTCTGTCCCTACTCCACGCCCACTATAGCATCAGCTCACGCTCCCTCCGATTCCTTCTCCTGATGCTTGCAAGGACCCTTACCTTGAGCTAGTCTGTTCACTCATGTATGCTATGATGTGCACTCGACCAGACTTGGCTTACCTAGTCAGTGTCCTCCCTTGGTACGTCACCCCCGGATGCTACACTGCCTCCCATTGGTCTGCAGCCAAGAGGGTCCTCCTCTATCTACAAGCCACCAAGTCTGACATCCTCACTCTCGGTGGTACCTCTCCAATCAGGCTCGAGGGATACACAGACTCCTCATGGGCCGATGACCAGACTGACAGACGCTCCTCCCAAGGGTACTGCGACCCTTGGTAGCGGAGTCATCAGCTGGCGCTCCACTCGGTCCTCTGCAGTCTCCCTGTCATCTTGCGAGGCCGAGCTCTACGCAGGCACTATGGCTGCTCAAGAGGCACGCTGGCTCTCCTTTCTCCTCGCCGAGTTTTGCTACCCCCGGCAATCGCCCACCCTGTGGTGTAACAACCAGAGCGCCATTCACCTCACCAAGGATCCTGTGTTCCCCTCTCGCACCAAGCACATCGAACTTCATCATTTCTTCATCCGAAATCTTGTTCAGAGTGACCAGCTGACGGTACGGTACATTGCCTCAAATTGCAACCTTGCCAGCCTCTTTACCAAGGTTCTCGGCAAGGCTTACCACCATGGCCTCCTCTGTTCCATGGGGCTATGTGCTCCTTGACCAGGTTTGCAGTCTATGAGGGTGTGTTTAGAAATATATTGCAAATCCCATTTTTGTCTTTGTACTTTTATATCCTAGTTTAGGTTAGGAATGTTCTAGTGGGTTGGGGTTTACTCACAAATCCCAACCTCACCCAATTGTGATCCCCCCAATCTCCAATTACCCAATTGGAGATTCCGCAGATCCCAAGGGGGATTCCCTTCGATTCCCCTTTCATCCATTCTCTCTCACCTTGCCATGTACTTATAGAGCCTTGGGCTCCTTACCTAATTAATCCTTTCAGCTCTATTTCTTACATAGGTGTGCTTGGACCGTGGGAGTGCTGGGAGAATGGGTGGCAGCACCCGAACGGGGGTGCTGGTAGAACAGGAGTGCTGGAAGAATGGGGGTGCTGGGAGAATGGGAGTGCTGGGAGAATGAGGGTGCTGGGAGAATGGGAGTGCTGGGAGAATGGGGGTGCCGGGAGAATGGGGGTGCTGGGAGAATGGGAGTGCTGGGAGAATGAGGGTGCTGGGAGAATGGGAGTGCGGGGATAATGGGGGTGCTGGGAGAATGGGAGTGCTGGGAGAATGGGGGTGCTGGGAGACTGGGGGTTCTGGGAGAATGGGGGTGCTGGGAGAATGGGAGTGCTGGGAGAATGGGGGTGCTGGGAGAATGGGAGTGCTGGGAGAATGAGGGTTCTGGAAGAATGGAGTGCTGGGAGAATGGGGGTGCTAGGAGAATGGGGGTGCTGGGAAAATGGGATTGCTGGGAGAATGGAGTTGCTGGGAGAATGGGGGTGCTGGGAGAATGGGGTTGGGAGAATAGGTGTGCTGGGACCATGGGAGTGCTGGGAGAATGGGTGGCACCACCCGAATGGGGGTGCTGGAAGACCAAGAATGCTGGGAGAATGCGGGTGCTGGGAGAACGGGGGTGCGCGGAGAATGGGGGTGCTCGGAAACTTGATACTGCGGGGAGACTGGTGTATGCTGGGAGAATGGGATTGCTGGGTGAACATGTGAGAACAGGAGTGTGGGGAGAATTAGACCCCAGGGGTCCATGAGCGGGGAGGCAACCTCGGACTCCGGGTTTGTGCGTGGATGTGAAGGAGTGCGGCAAGGGATGGTCTTCGGGGCGCGGAAGAGTTACATGATTAAGGGTTAGGGGTGCACGGTAGGCTTGGGAGACTGGTTGCGGGATGGACCAGAATGCTTCATTGGCGTGCCTGCAGTATGGAGCACGGAGGCGGCATTGGTGGCGGTCGGATGCAGCACGGCTGGCTGCACTGGGGTGTGGCGTTTTCGCCCTATCTTACCGAGGGAAATCCTTGCCTTCTTTTCACCGAGTATTTCGGGCAAGTGCGGCACTTCTGCGAAATTGTCGCCTCCCCTTCCGTGGTAGTTATCTGTCCGCGACTCCCCTCCTACTGCTCTCGTTCCGCTTTTGACTAGAGCTGCTCGTGTTGTCGCTCGGGCCCTGGTGGTTCGTGCCTGCCTTGTGTGATTTCTGTCGTCGTTGGCTATTGGTCGCCCGGCATCGCACTCATTGCGGCTACTAGTAGGGCGGGCAAGAGTGGCGCGAATGCGGCAAGGATAAGAGAGGGTGGCACGAATGCGGCTCTGGCGGGCGAGAATGTGTCGTCCTTATGTGGCATGGGCGAGGGAGTGTGGTGCGAATGCGGCTAAGCCACCGCAAATGCCCCTAATGCATGAGCGAGTGGCGCGAATCGACAAGAGGGGTTGGTTATGGCGTGAATGCAGGTAGGGAGATCGACCCACGAAAGCAGGTAGGGCATGTGAGATTCTGGCGCGAATGCGGCTAAGCTATTAGAGAGTGGCACAAATGCGGCTAGGGCAGGAGAGTGTGGCGCAAAAGCGGTCGGGATTTCGAGATTGTGGCTCGAAAGCGGCGAACACGGGTGTTCTTGACGCAAATACGGCAATGGCAAGAGAATCCAGGCGTGAATATGGCTAAGCCAGGAGGGAGTGGGTGTGAATGTAGCTGGGGCAAGAGAGAATTGTGCTAATGTGGCTATGGCGACCGAGAATGGGGCAATGGCGGTTGTGGCGAGAGAGAGTGGGGCGAATTCAGTTGTGGCATGAGAGAGTGTATGCGGTTTGGGCGCGGGAGGCATGCGAGCTTATGCGGCTTGGGCGAGCGTGGACTGTGCGGGCATGGCTGGGTTGTAGGATAGCGCTACGAATGTCGGGATATTATGGTCTCACGGTGGCATGAGCTCGCATTAGGCTGCTTGTGTGACATGACGGCTATAGTCAGGCATGCGGTGGTGTTCGTGTTGTTCCCGCCGCCAGTGCTGGAGGCTCACTAGGAACCTGCTGCTCACGTGTTTTTGTTTTTGGGCACCGTTAGTCTCCCGACCTGCCTAGAGCACGCGCGTGCGAGGGTTGCCCAACCCTCGTCGAATTTGAGGTGCTTTTTTCTGCATTTGTGAATGGGCTTTCAATCATTTGGCCATGTTTCCCTCTTCGCACAGCGGTCGTCGATATCCCCCACCCGAACCCCCTTCTCAGGCCCAGTTCATACGCACTGTGTTTGAACAATTTGGGATGCGGGTTTTAACAAACACAAGGTATCTCCATGGGGTCACCTCTGAGGGTCATTGGGTGCCTGGTAGAACCAGCCCCTATCCAAGGGTCCGGGTTTGTAGAGAGATTCACCAAGTGTTGGTTAACTCGAAGTCACTAGAGGCGTCCCTCAGCATATGCGCAACTTGCTGACCGTCTTCTAGAGCATGCGCAACCTTCCCTTCATGTCAATAAGGAGATAGGGAATCTTTACTCATAAAAGGTTACATCACGAAGAATTAACACATGCATATTTAATCTAACAGCCCACCAAGGGCGAAAGCAAACAGCTCACCAATAAAAAGCTAGCACCATTCTTTGAAATGCCAGCTATTCCAGCATGAGAACGTTGATATATCAGGTCCATACTCTCCCACACATTTCAGCTGCGCCTTGCTCAATTCACATCGATGTTCCGTGCTTTTCACCAGCGAAATTCACCTCACTTGCATAACTGTCGCGTGCGAAATGCACCAACACATGGCTGCGCGTTTCACCTGCGAATTTTGGCTCCCAAGCAGATGTAGTCTCGAGATCAAGCTGGCATTCGCAATCCACAGTACCCACACACCATTTACCTGGCAAACATTTCCATGCCTCTTACAAGTTTTGTATACACCTAGCCAATACCTTCATACACCATTCATTCACAAGTCATAGACCTCATACACCATTTTCATACACATCTCGTACACATGTCATACACATCTCACATACCTTTCATACACCTTTCTCATATTTTATTGTGCATGCCATGCCCCTCATCTGTAGCAACTATCACATTACTACCCCTGGAGTCCACACATCCGTCCTCATCAGCTTTCTCTGACCTTCTCTTTTCAGCTTCTTCAAGACGGCAAGTGACCTGGTGTAGCTGCTGCACCAAATCCTCTATTACCGCTTTCAGCTCCTTCACAGCTTCATGTGCCATTATAGCACAACCCCCCTGGCAGTTCCAATTCCCTTCCAACTTTTCAGGTACCATTTTAAACCATGGAATCACTAGCACGTGCCACATCTCTTCGTGCAAGTCCTTGCTTTCATGCAAGTCCCACAAAACACACGGCTGTCCGTCCACCCTTTGCAGGATTCGGCTCCCTTGGTGGATGTACTCACACCCGCAAGGCCCGTCAGCCTCAATGAGATCAGGTTTGCTTGCAAGGGACTAGAAGCACATTTTCCATGACAAACGGCTTCCCATCAGCACCTGTGAAGGGTGCCTTGCCAGCTTCCATGTCTTTCATTTCACTCCCACATCATGAAACCAAATCTATGATTGGTGGAGCACTGATCTTATCCAGCAGTTCCGCCCTTGGGGTTATGGTATGCCACTCCGGAGTCCAAGATCCATGTGTTGAGCGGATGGTGGTCTGCTCTCTCCTTGGCAGATGATTTCTTTCTCCCCCTGTTCCCTTGCTCATGCTAAAACTGACCAGGAGCCTGCTCATACTCCTTTCCCGTATCATATGCAGTTTCTACTACATAGCCAGCTCCATCTTGCCGACTCTTACCTTCATCACACGCCTCATGCTCTGGGGCCCACCAATCCGGCCACTTCACCCGCAACGTAACACGCCCTTTTAACTTAGTGGTTAGTGACTGAGCTGTTCCAACATTTCGTCGGGTGCGTTGAGACGGGGTTTCACTTTCGTCATAGAACAGTCAAAGGCGATGGTGCCTATTTGTTTAGATGCCTTGTCTTGAAGCGCAGGTTACGAATATTCATGAACGAAAAAAAAAAAAAACAAACAAACAAACAAACAAAAAAGAAGGCCATGGGCCAACGTTTTCACCTCTAGTATCGACGTGTCATGGCACATCCCTATCAATGCCTGATAAGTATGTGGAATTCATTGGTCCCGATCATGAGTGGGGCTCATCATATAAGATTAGGGCATTTTGCAAGCTGAAACACAGGGCCGTAATTGTTTGGTTGTAACGGGTTCATTGCGAGAGAGAGGATTTTGTCAACAATGTTGGCGATATTCACATGTTACTAACAAACAACCACAATACTTACCTTGAGGAGTCCACACATGGTGAGCTGCATGGAACAGCATTCCATCATAGACGACAAATAGTCACGTGCGTTAAGTTTCGAAAAGGGGCAATCGTTCAGCGCTATATATTTTCAGTGCAGCAAGTGGATATGATATTGCTGGCACATCTGGAATGAGCACGATGTTGGATAGTCACAATGAGGTGACAGGTAGGCGTTTTTTAGGTTTCGAAGGTCGAGTTGAAGGTAATGACGATATATCGTTTGCACTCCCAAACGTTATTTGGTTTCGTAGGACGAGTTGAAGGTAATAGCGATTTATCATTTGCATTCGCAAACATTTCATTTGACGAGTCAAAAGTTTGCAGTATTGTCAAGCACTGCCAAAGAAACGCAATATGGTTGATGTTAAAGGGGGATAAATTATGTATCATCAGGTTTGAGAGTAAACGCATGCAGCATGGGCTCGAGAATACTACATTTTGAAACATCGCACTAGTACAAACGAAAAAGTCCATATAATCGTAGGCTCTATACGGAGGATAGATGTGAGAGTACGACTCCGTTACACCACTTGGCCTTTTCCATATTTCATCTTCATTTCATTCCTCTTTTTATCTCATCTCCTTTTGCCTCATATTCCCCATTTTCCATTATCCTTTGGTTTCTTCCTTTATTATTATTATATCACCGACCAGGCATGGAATGTTCTAGACACGCTATCTAGCGTAATCCTGCCGTAATCTCTTAAAGCCAATAGCCTCGCGTGGCTATACGCAGGGTGATTCTATCTTCTAGAAGGGTCTATTCCCTTAGGATAAGATAAACCTGGTTACCTGATGTACTCTGGAAGTATAAAAGCGCCTTGTACTGATCGATAGGGCAACTTTTCCTCGACACATTCGATCCTGTGACACTTGGTAATCAGAGCTTTTCTCACTCGACCGCGCTCAGCTAAGCAGCAGCAGCGGGGATCCTGCCTCGAAAAACCGCCGGGGGCGACCAATTCGACGCCGATTCTGGTAAGCACCAGCTCCGCGATTTTCGAATTACCCCCTCCGTGCGTGTTTTGAACAGGATGGCAACCTTCGACAACACCGAGGTTACCCAGCAGCTCTTCGCGCGCATCGCAGCCCTTCAGGAGGAAATGCGAGCGGATCGCGAAGCGTGGCGAAACCAGTTCGAGCGAGTAACTCGACTCGCCGGAGCGCAGCATGAGACGACAACGGCGACGACGCAGCAGTCGCAGCAGTTTCTCGAGGCTCCGAAACCGCGCCCACCTGAGCCGTTCGATCCGAGCGATCGAAACTCCGACGCCCGCAGATGGGTCGCCGGGATGGAGATCTACTTCGCAGCCGTCGGATGGAGCTCGCCAGTCTGGGACGGTCAACGCGTACGACTCGCGGCGACACTGATGCGAGGGCCGGCACTCGAGTGGATTGGCGGCAACAGCACCTTCATCCACGGTGAAGCCACGTGGCAGCAGTTCCGCACCGACCTGCTGAAGAGATTCGAGCCGATAAATTCGAGTTTTTTTGCCCGCGAAAAAATTCATCGTCATCGACAGTTCGGGAGTGTATCACAGTACACGCAGCAGATGGAAGAATTTTATAACCGCATTCCCGACCTGACCGAAGGGGAAAAAGTGCAATCGTACCTCGCAGGGCTGAAGACCGAAGTCAAACGACAAGTCGCAGCGTCAAACTACGCGAGCTACAGTGACGTCGTTTCGGCCGCGGAGCGCTTCGACATGGTCAACGCCGGAACACGACGGACGCACGTCGGCAGTACGCGACAGGGCGACCGCTCGGCTCACACCACGTTCGCCGACCCGATGGAAGTCGACAGATTCGAGGGGCGGCCACGTCCGAAAAACACCAACTACACGTGTGATTTTTGCGGGGTGCCGGGCCACCGAATCTTCGACTGCAACAAAATGAAGGCCGCACGCGCAGAGTATCGGGCACGCAACAGTGGCGGAAGTCTTCCGGCCAATCAGAAGACAAAAAACGGGAGTCGCCAGTGATTGCGGATCTAGCTGGCGAAAATAAAAAGATCCGAAAGCGGCCGCGGGATTCCGGAAAAATCAACTTCGACGAAGCTGATTCGACGCGAGAAGGAGAAAATGATGGGGGAAAATCTCCACCCCACGACCAGTCTTCGCCAGGGAAAATCGCCGAGGAAAAATACGACTCCGCGAAAAAAGACTCTGCCGAGACAGGGAAACTCCTTGAAGACCCAAGAAATTATAAGAATTCGTTAAAGTTATCTTATAAAGATGCTTTAATGAAAACTTATGATGTTCGAGGGGCTAGAGCCTTGGAGAAAATTCGGGAGGGACTCCAAAAGAAGCAGACAGCTGTGGAGATTATACCGGTACCGGACAACTTGGGGACCAAATTAAGGAGTGTGGAAAGAAGCCGACCTTTCCACGGAGTCAACGTCCTCTCCCGACACCAGCCCACAACGACTACCCGCTCCCCAGGGAAGACGTCAGTGGAGCTGAAGCAGCTCAAGAGGAAGCTGGGGGTCTACAAGAAGCTGCACAAACCCCGAACTCCTTCTACGGATGCATCCAGTTCTTCGGCATCAACGACACGCACAGTCGTCAAGGAAACTCCGGGCCCTGGAGAAGAGCCGTTCTCCAAGCAGCCTCGGCCAGCTGCTAGCTCAGGAGCAGATAGCAACGAAAAGGTGTGTACGGATTATTGGGATGTACCCTATGACCCCATTAATGAGACTATCTTTGGGTACTCTGAGCAACGCCCGCCTCTCGTGCTCGAGGTCATCTGCAAAGGACGACGCCTCCAAGCACTCGTGGACAGCGGAGCGTCACACACCGTCTGCGACAAGGCAATAATCGACCGACTTCGAGAAGAGTACAAGCCTTCAAAATTCTCTGCAACGATGGTGGATGGCAGCAAGTTACCAGTACACGGCGAAGCAGTGCTACATCTACAAATCGGACCACTGCGCTGGAGACCTGCACTCCCCATCACCAACATCAAAGGGCTTGACTTGATCTTCGGGCGAGACTTCCTGAAAAGATTCAACCCCGAGATCAACTGGGTGAACCGCACCGCAAGCATCTACAACAATGGACGGAGAGTACAGCTACCCAACTGGGACGATACTGGAGATATCCCAGTGGAGACACTCGCACGATTCGAGAAGGACGTGAAGCGGACCGACACCGGGTTCCTGGCGATAGCAACAGAGGTGGAGAATGACGGAGAGAAAGCCTCGAAAACTCCAGAAAAAATCAAGGAATTATTAAAGGAGTTCCAAGACATTCTTCCTGACGATCTTCCGAACGAGCTACCGCCATACCGAACACATCAACACGAGATTGTGGAGGAACCGGGTTCGAAGCCGACCTTCCGAGCACCATACCGGCTCAGCCCTACGGAGCTGACCGACATGAAGAAGCAGATCGAGTATCTCCTAGCCAAAGGACTCATCCGACCATCTACTTCGCCATACGGTGCCCCAGTACTCTTCACACCGAAACCGGACGGAAGCCTGCGCATGTGCATCGACTACCGAGCTCTTAACAAGCAGACCATCAAGAATAAATATCCGATACCACGAATCGATGACCTGCTTGACCAGCTTCGGGGAGCTACGGTATTTTCCAAACTGGATCTGCGGTCCGGATACTGGCAGATACGGATGGCGGACAACTCTATCCACAAAACTGCTTTCCGAACTCGGTACGGATCGTACGAGTATTTGGTCATGCCGTTCGGACTCACCAACGCGCCGGCAACGTTCCAAGCCGAAATGAACCACATTCTACGACCACTTCTGGACGAATGCGTGGTGGTGTACCTGGACGACATACTCATCTACTCGCGCGACATGAAGCAGCACGTCGAACACCTGCGACGCGTCTTCGAAATTCTTCGACGAGAACGATTCTACGTCAAACTGTCCAAGAGCGAATTCGCCCTGGAAAAGGTCCAATTTCTAGGACACATGGTGAGCGCTCAAGGAGTTCACGTCGACCCCAAGAAAATCGAAGCCGTACGTACGTGGAAGACACCCGAGAACGTGAAGGAGTTGCAGCAGTTCCTAGGCTTCGCTAATTACTACAACAGGTTCGTGCCACAATATGCGAAAATCGCAGCACCACTCACGAATCTGCTGAAGAAGAACACGCCCTACAAATGGGAACCAAAGCACCAGGAAGCCGTGGAGCAGCTGAAACAAGCACTAACATCCGCACCGGTGCTCATCTTGCCAGATCCCGAACGTGACTACGTCATTGAAGCAGACGCCAGTGATCAGGCCGTGGGAGCAGTCTTGATGCAAGACCAAGGGAATGGACTGCAACCCATTGCCTACCTCAGCAAGAAACTGCACGGAGCAGAACTCAACTACCCGATACACGACAAAGAGGCCCTTGCTATCATCATCGCCTTCAAAGCATGGAGATGCTATCTCGAAGGACGAAGAACAACCGTCTACACCGACCACTGCAGCCTGAAATATTTGAAGACACAACCCAACCTTTCCAGGCGGCAGGTCCGGTGGATCGACTTCCTCGAGACACACTTCCACTACGACATCGTGTACAAGCCTGGCCACAAGAACAAAGCAGACGCGCTCAGCCGGCCTGCACACGTTGCCGCGATTCAGGTCGAAGGGATGAATCCACTACTCAAGGGACTCTTCACACACGGGTACGCCATCGACCCCGAAATACCCTTGGCAGAAAAACGACATCTACTACAGTGGGACAACGACATTGCGTACCGGAAAGGCTCAACGAAAATCTGGGTACCCAATTACCCTCCTTTGCGCCAGTTACTACTCGAAGAATACCACGACGTCCTGTACGCTGGACACTTCGGTAGCAACAAGACGCTCACCGGTATCGCCAAACACTACTACTGGCCCCATATGGCAGACGACGTCCAGAAATTCGTCACCTCGTGTGATACATGTCAGCGGATGAAGAGCAGCAAGCAGAAAAAGGCGGGACTACTGCAGCCTCTTCCTGTCCCAGAACAACCATGGCAAGTGGTTAGCCTAGACTTCATTACCGGGTTACCACCTACCTCCAGCGGTCATGACGCCATCCTTGTCGTCATTGACAAGTTCTCCAAAATGGGACACTTCATCCCGACACACACGACGGCACGCACCGAGGAGACAGCACAGCTCTTCGTTCGTCACATCATCTCACAGCATGGCATCCCAACTACACTCATCTCCGACCGAGACCCCAAGTTCACTAGCAAGTTCTGGAAGGAACTTATGTCTCTGCTCGGCACCAAACTCGCCATGTCATCCGCATACCATCCGCAGACAGACGGACAGACCGAGCGCCTCAACCAAATTGTTGAGCAACTCCTCCGAGCAGCCTGCAAGGACGACATCTCCAAATGGGACTTGCACCTACCCGTCCTGGAGTTTGCCTACAACAACGCTACACACGCCGCTACGGGACAGACGCCGTTCTTCCTCTGCTACGGACGCCACCCACTCACACCACAGAAACCGACAACACCAGCAACAGTCCAACCTGCACACGACTTCATCACAACCATGCATCAGCTTTGGGATCGGACCCATAAGCGCCTCCTTGACATTCAACAGCAACAGAAGCTCCAGGCCGATCGCCATCGCAACGACCACACCATTTCCGTGGGAGACCAGGTTCTCCTTGACACCCGCAACCTGGACATCAGCCATCTCCCATCTAAACTTCGACCTCGCTTCTGCGGGCCTTTTCTCGTTGAAGCACAGGTCACTCCTGTTACCTTCCGCTTACGCCTACCAGCTACCTGGAAGATTCACAACGCCTTCCATGTCCAACTTCTGAAGCCCTATCGAGATCCTAATACGATCTTCGTCGGACGCCAACCGCCGCCGCCGCCACCCGTCCTCGTCCAAAATGAACCCGAGTACGAGGTCGAGTCCGTGCTTGCACACCGCCGTCGTCGGAATGGCACCGTGGAGCTTCTTATTCGTTGGAAGGGCTATGATCCTTCTGAGGACAGCTGGGTCTCTGAGACCGACATGGGTAACGCCCGTCGTCCTCTGCATGACTACCTTGTCAAGCAGGGTGTTACTTCTACCACCCAGCTTTGAGGGGGGGAAGTGTGAGAGTACGACTCCGTTACACCACTTGGCCTTTTCCATATTTCATCTTCATTTCATTCCTCTTTTTATCTCATCTCCTTTTGCCTCATATTCCCCATTTTCCATTATCCTTTGGTTTCTTCCTTTATTATTATTATATCACCGACCAGGCATGGAATGTTCTAGACACGCTATCTAGCGTAATCCTGCCGTAATCTCTTAAAGCCAATAGCCTCGCGTGGCTATACGCAGGGTGATTCTATCTTCTAGAAGGGTCTATTCCCTTAGGATAAGATAAACCTGGTTACCTGATGTACTCTGGAAGTATAAAAGCGCCTTGTACTGATCGATAGGGCAACTTTTCCTCGACACATTCGATCCTGTGACACCTTGTCTGATTCCTTTGACTGGTCTTTAGACCCCTTGTCTCAGAGGCTGGACTAGTAGTGCCGCCCTGAGCTGCTTCTTCCCTTGTTAGGCACTGCCCCTATATAGTCTAGGGGGTGTGTCAAACATAGCTTATGCAGCTACTGTAGACTATATATGTTTGTGCCTTAGTGGGTACAACACTCTAGACTATATTGCCTTGTATCTCACCACTCTAGTTATTCATTCTTTCTGTTAGTTACTATGTCGAAAACCTTATATCTTAAAGCGAGAGGTCAAAATAGTGAAGGCGGGTCCAGCTTGAAAGGGCCCAGACGTCATTTTTTGCGACTAAGGGACAAAACTGCGACGGGGCAGAGGATACACTGTCGAGAAATGCGAGCATGGGAAATTGGGCGAGTAGAGGCAGTTACCTGATTGGTTGATGGGAAACCCATGACGTACGATGGGAAACGTGGCTCAGGAAAAATCGCAAGCAGCGCGCCACTTGTCGCCCAGGCCCCACTGCCTGTAAGCTGCACCAAGTGGGCCCAACTCGAATTTCAAGTTGGACCGAGGTTCACTACTCCGGCAAAAACGAGGCTGGGCCCGAATTGGTCGAAATGCTAAGTGCGCAAATCTGTGATCGTAAAATCTATCGCCAGTGCGAAATGTTGCAAGCGCAATTCGATTACGTGGCATACGGCTTGGTAAAAAACGCGGGCTGCTGCCTGCCCCTCCAAAAACATATTAACTGTTGGGTCGTTTCTAGTTGGTTTCGTCAACAGGACGAAACACATTTCGTTGCGATACTTCTTCGTCAAGGACGAAGTCGAGAAGGGGAGAATGCGATTGGTTTACTCTTCAACCAATGAAATGGTTGCAGATTTTCTCACCAAGAAGCTGACACATCAGAAGTTTCAATACTGCAACGAGCTCTGCGGGATTATCATGAAGTGAAACTATCGGACTTCCAGAAATGAAGGGGAGTGTTGTGATAAAGTTATACTTGTTGTGCTGAGAAAAGCCCTTGGGATCTTTCCAGAGACTAAGTCCCAGCTGTAAAGACTTGAGACTTGGGGTAGTGCAGCGGAAGTTGAGGCAGTTGAACCCTTGTACTAGTATGTGAGAACAAGTGATAATAAAAAGACAAACATACAGCAATATATAGAAGATAAGAAACAGTTGTAGAGTACAGTTGCAGTAGCGGTTTATCGAGTCGTACAGCGACTCGATTGTCGCTTCGGTTACCATCCGTGCTGTTGTAACGGTCTGTCGCAACCTCCAGTTGCGACCCTTTGAGTCCCAAACCCTTCGTGTTCTTTGTCCGCCCCCTCGTGTAACCTCCGTTGACTCGCGTACCCCTTGCAATCTTCCTCGAGTGTAGTGTTACACTTCAGAAACGCTTAAGTCTTTTGATGTACTTTCAACACTCCCCTTCGTTTCTGGAGTGCTGACTTGTTCAGGTCCGATGACGTTTGTTTGTCCGGTCAGCAACATGCAGTAGTCGAATTTTGCTTTTGCCAATTTCTTCGTCAAATAGTCTGCGGCCATTTCTGTTGTCGGGCAGTAACTGAGTTGAAGTCTCCCTTTCGCGATTTCATCTTTGACGAAGAAGTACCGCAGGGCGATGTGTTTGGTTCGGTTGGCGAAGCCGTCCTTGTTTGCGATTTTGATCGCAGAGTGGTTGTCGCAGAAGAGTGAGAAGGCGGGCAGGGTCGTGATCTTCGCTTCCTCGAGTAACTCTCGCAGGTAGAGTCCTTCCTTGGTCGCAGTACAAAGGGCGATGTACTCTGCTTCAGCCGAGGATAGTGCGATTAACTCCTGCTTGCTCGACTGCCAGGAGATAGTTCCGATGGGTTCTAGTCGGTAGATGTAGCCCGTCCTAGATCGTCGATTTTCCCTGTCTCCCGCGTGGTCGGCGTCGACGTATCCGAGTAGTTGTACGGACGGTGTTGTCGCTTTGCTGTAGGTAAGTCCGATCGTTGGCGTGGAGACGAAGTAGAGTAGTGCCCGGTTGAGTTCCTCGAGATCTTCCTGTTCCGGTTGCTTCAGATGCGTCGCTAGTTGACTCGCACTATAGGACAGGTCGGGTCGGCAGGTGACTGCTGCGAATAGTAGGCAACCGAGCTTCTGTTGATACTCCTGGATTTGCTTCGCGGGGAGTTTTGCGGAGGCGCTGTTGTTGTTTCCGTAGCGGTAGGGAGTCGGGACCGTAGTCGGCGTCAGTCCGAATTTCTTCGCGACAGTGCCTGCGTACTTTCCAGCGTGTAGGTAGAACGCCGAGTTGTCTTCGACGACATTTAGTCCCAAGTACTGGGTCACTGAGTCGGACACCATGAGCGTCAGGTCCCCTTTCAGCTCCCCTTCGAACCAGGTGACGATGTCGGTGGTAGAACCGATGTAGAGCAGGTCGTCGACGTAGACTATGAGCAGAATGTAATCTCTTCCCTTCTGCAGTCGGTACATGCCTTGGTCATGTGGTAACTGTAGGAATCCGATTTTTACGAGCCGGCCGTGAAGGTGCTGCTGCCAGAGCCGTGGGGCTTGCTTGATCCCGTAAAGGGATTTTTCCAGCTGGCATACTTTTGAAGGGTCGTCGATGAATCCGTGGGGTTGTTCGACGAAGATTTCGGCGTCCACAGGTGCGTACAAGAAGGCGTTTGCGACGTCGATTTGCCGTAGTGGTAGTTTCTTCGTGGCCGCGACGGCGAGTAGGATGCGCAGGGAGGTGTGACGAAAGACTAGGGCGAAGGTTTCTGTGTAGTCGGTTCCGTATCGTTGGTCGAAGCCTCGTACGACCCATCGCGCTTTAAAACGTTCGATGGAGCCGTCCGCGTTGGTCTTAATGCAGTACACCCATTTCCCCGAGAGAATGTTCCTCCCGTTGGTGTTGGTTGTCGGTACTAACTTCCATGTATTCCGGTCTTGGAGGGCTTTTAACTCTTTTTCCATTGCTTCCTTCCATTCCTCCTTATGTTCCCCCCCCAGAGCCTGCGACAGGGTCGATGGCTCGCTCGGAGAAGGCGGCGGCGGGTGCTGGACGGAGACCCATAGTCCTAGGATCTGCAGTCCCGTGGCTGTGTGTCGAGGGGAATTTTCATTCCCGGGATAAGCTGCTTCATCACCGTCTTCAGGATCGGGTAAGAAGTTTGGCCCGATGCGTTCGGAAATATTCGAGTCGACGGGGTGTGGTGTAGCGTAGCCTTGGTCAGCGAAGTGGTAAAAGGTGTCGAGGTTGTTGCTATCGAGGGGATTATCTTCATCGAGTGGAACAGGTACGGAGCAGTAGGGGAGTGGTCCGGCAGCCTCCGAGGCTCCAGGGACGTCTTCTTCTGCTGCGTCAGCCTCGGCAGCATGGTCAGCGAAGGAGCGAAGGCCCGCGAAGCCGTCGGTGGGGTCGTCTGAGTTGGCAATGTTGTCCAGGTAATGCTGCAGCGTCAGTCGCTCGTAGAAGATAACATCACGTGATGCCACCGTATTTTTGTCTTGTATGTCGAGAATCTTCCACGCGTGAAAATTTTTGGCGATGCCGAGGTGTAGTCCCCACCGAGCTCGTTGAGTGAAGCGTCCTGCTCGAGCTGTGTGGGGTCTGTATTGTACCATGCAGCCGAAAACTCGAAGTAATTTTGTGCTGCCCCTTTTTCCCGTCCACAGCAGGTGTGGTGATGCGTTGTTGGGGAGCGATGACGAGGACAACAGGTTGTGCAGGTGGACTGCATGTGTCATCGCGTCTGGCCACAGTGTGTTGGGCAGTTTCATTCCCAGGAGCAGCTTTCGCATTGTCGTCTGCAAGGTCCGGCTCATGCGTTCTGCGACCCCCTGCTGCTGGTGAGCGTATGGTAGGGACACCAGGCGCCTGATTCCTCTTTCCGCCAGATAGGTCCTGAAGCGTTGTGACTGGTATTCCAGTGCGCCGTCTGACTGGAAACTTTTTAGCTTGGTTCCTGATTCCCGTTCGGCGATGGGGAGCCATGTTGTGAAGGCGTCGAAGGCTTGATCGCGCGTCTTGAGGTTGTAATGCCAAGTGTATCTTGTTGCTGCATCGACGAAGGTGATGACGTAGTTGAAGTCGGCTTCCGTGTCGTCTCGAGGCATGTTCAAGATGTCGCTGTAGACTTTTTCCATCGTTGCATATGCAGGCGCGCTTGGATTATGATGTGATGGGAAGGGTTGATGAGGAAGATCTGCTTCGGGGCACGTGAAGCACCGTGCGCGAGGTCGTCGAAGTTCTTGGCCGTTCGTTGTTAGGAGGGCGTTGCGTTCTAACACTTCGGCTTGGATGGTTTGTAGTATTGTACTATTTGCAGGGTGCCCGAGGCGTTGGTGCCAGATGTCGTCGGGAGCGCGATGGCCGGGTGAGCGGTGGTATATGTCGGCGTTGGAGAAGAATGCGACGACTGTGGCGGGACTTCGACAGACTTCTCGTGTGATGGGCATAAGTTGATCTGCTTCGGTTGGCGGTCCTCGGACTGCCGGTGGTGGTACTCGGCTTGGTCCTGCTGCTGCTACTGCAGGTGATGGTTGGGACTGGACGCTTGTTGGTACTTGCCGTTCTTGTCTGATAACTGCTAATGCTCGTGTTCTTTCTGCTGCAGGTATGGTGTTGGAGTGCCAGAAGCCGTCACTGTCGAAGTCGGGATCAAGATCCGGCGGGTGTGTCCAGGCGGCGAACGATACGATACCGTCGCTGTCGGCAGTACCGCGGTCGGGGACAAAGTCCAACACGAAGACACCGGACTTCAGGAGGGCACGACCTATGAAGAGGCCGCCCTTCCCGTGGTAAAGCCGGAACTCGTTGGAGAAGGAGTCGCACTCCAGGTGAATCCCCTTGGCCATTAGTTGGCTTACGCTTAGTAGGTTGTATCCCAAGTTGTCGACGATGAGTACTTTGTTGAGCTGAAGTATTACGTTTGTCTCCATGGATTGTAACTGAACCACGCCTTGTCTGTTTGTCTTCAGGTTTTCGTTGTTGGCGACGGTGATGACGACGTCGCGGTTGAGCCGTTTCTCCTGTTGCACGAAGCGTCCCGAGGAGCACATGTGTTGACCACAGCAGCTGTCCAGGAACCAGGTGTTTCGTCCGGTTGGTTCGGCGTTGGCGACCGCAGCGTACGTCGGATTGACTTGAAGTCCTTGTGAGCGTGGTGGCGGGAGCTCTTCTTCGTCTGGCGCGTAAGTGGGTGGTGAGCCGGGTGCACAGTTGTCGATGTGTACCATGCAATTGATAATGTTTGGTGTCTGTTGTGCAGATGTTGAAGAGCGCCTTGGGGGACTTGCTTGGGTTGAAGCAACTTGTGGGTCTGCTGGACGGTAAACGCGAGGGCGGTTGCAGTTGACCTTGGAGTGCCCGGAAGTCTGACAGTTGTGGCAGAACGGCGGCACAAAGGTAGTCCCTCTGTTGTCGCGCTCTTGCTTGCTGCGTCGATTGTAGGTGTTGTCGTTTCTTCGTTGAGTGTAGAAGACTAACTGCTGCTGCTTCCTTGGTTGCCTTTCTTCGAACAGGTCCATCTCCTGTTGTTCAGCGTGAAGCTCGGCGCAGAGGTGCATCTCCGAAATTCTTCCGTGGGCGCGAAGAAGTGATCGTGTGGTTCTCCATTCTGGCCCGAGCCCGGCGAGGACAAGTGTCACGAAGCTTTCTTCAGTGATTGTTCCTCCGCACCGAAGCAGGCGGTCGCGGAGAGTCTGGCATCGACTCATATATTGCATTGCCTTTTCCCCGGTCTTCATCTGTATTGTTGTCAGTTGTTGCATGAGTCTGCTTTGCGTCACGCTGTCGTTTGCTTGATAAAGGCACTTGAGATGATGCCATGCGAGTTCCGCGGAGTTCCCATAACTCCGATATGTTCTGATGCTCTGCTGTTCTTGTGGTGACAGGTTCCGCAGGAGGACTGTATACGCCAGCAGCGACTGATACGTGAAGATCTCTTGCTCCTTTCCAGTGCCGTTGCTTGGAAATGGCAGGGACCCGTTGAAGTATCCCAGAAGATGCGCGGCCTCCATCAGCAGCTCGAACTCGAAGCTCCAGGTAAAGAAGTCGTGTCCGTTGAACGGTGAGGATGTTTGTAACTTAATAACGTGTGAGAATTGAGCCTGAAGACTGAGAATCTCGTTTGGTGTTTGTTGTGATGCAGCTGCTGTTGGTTGGGCGCGGGGCGGCATGAACTCGAACGTCCCCGGTGAAGAATGATACGGCGCAAAGGTAGGCGCTTGGTTGTGTCGCCCGAAGGATGAGTTGTCGAGGCTCATCGGCGCTAATCCCATGTTTCCTCCATTGCTCTGTGTTGAATGCGCAGGTGTCCTTGTCTGCTGCTGCTGGTCGAAGTGCGACATGAAGCTGAAGAACCTTTCCATAAGGTTGGGGTCCACGCTTGAAGAGGGAGATGGAGTAACCATCTCTGGTACTCTTCCCGTTGTTTCTTGAGTAGTCCCGGTCTCTGTCTGCAGTCCTGAGGTGTGCAGACCAGAGTTGCCGTGTTGAGTTTCTTGGCCGCTGGGTGAGCCCGTAGAGACTTTCTTGCCCTTGCTGTCCATGTCTTGCAATCAATGAAGTCGTTGAATTGAGTTGAGTTGCAGGTTGGTGATAGAACGTAGTTGCTGGGAGTTTGGTCTCTGACCAGCTCTCATACCATGTTGTGCTGAGAAAAGCCCTTGGGATCTTTCCAGAGACTAAGTCCCAGCTGTAAAGACTTGAGACTTGGGGTAGTGCAGCGGAAGTTGAGGCAGTTGAACCCTTGTACTAGTATGTGAGAACAAGTGATAATAAAAAGACAAACATACAGCAATATATAGAAGATAAGAAACAGTTGTAGAGTACAGTTGCAGTAGCGGTTTATCGAGTCGTACAGCGACTCGATTGTCGCTTCGGTTACCATCCGTGCTGTTGTAACGGTCAGTCGCAACCTCCAGTTGCGACCCTTTGAGTCCCAAACCCTTCGTGTTCTTTGTCCGCCCCCTCGTGTAACCTCCGTTGACTCGCGTACCCCTTGCAATCTTCCTCGAGTGTAGTGTTACACTTCAGAAACGCTTAAGTCTTTTGATGTACTTTCAACAATACTTAAGCATTTGTGTTAGTTCCGATAGATATTGTCGAGCTACACTGTAGATAGCATCCGTAGAATGACGTCAGCAAATAGCGCTCGTCTGGATGATTACGTCAGCAGCCGTTTCAGTCACGCGAACAGTCGCGCTCTATTCAGTAGCAGTCAGAGCGCATAGCGCAGATAGGTCGAACAGATACATCATCGAATAGGTACTTCTAGTAGTTATAAAAGTAGCTTGTACAACTTCAATTGTTAACTTGTTGAGTAAATTCTGGTCAACACCTAACAAGTTCTAAGACTTCCGCTGCCTTACTAGTCTACCATTCCAGCAAAAGTTCATTGGTTAAGTCTTGAAGTATCACAGGGCTGTTACACCAACTCTGGTGTTACAACTTGTTAATACTGGCTGTTACTGGTACTGGAGGTAATTCCAGTATTACTTTCTACTTCAAGTACTTGTGTCTGCAGATTCTATACTTAGTCTCCTGCACACCTTTTCAATTCTTTCAGGTTGGACCCACCATCCATGCTGTGACATGATATCCCACTTAAAAAGAAGCAACCTTGAGCTGCATGAAGATTCTGCTGAACAACCTGAAACAGCGACTGCCATAAATGCGCATCGCGCTGCCACGGCACAGCATCCATCAAGAGTCGTCATGATCCCCATCCTCCTCATGTTCCTCCAACTCAAGCCCTTCCCCATCCTCGTGCTCGTCATCATGCTCCTCGCCATTCTCAAAGTGCATGTCGTGCATGTGGTGCGCGCCAAAGCGCGAGGGGTCGCGGGGCAGGTGGAAGGGGCGGTAGTTGGGCGGCATGGAGAAGCCGGAGAAGGACACCTTGCCCATGGACAGCCCGCCCACTATGGGCATCACGTTCCAATAGACCGTCAGGTTGAACGGCAGGCCTCGCAAGCTGTTGCCCTGTGAACGTGGAATGGATGCAAGAGGGCAAGGAACTTACCATAAGAACCAGCAACAGAGAAGGAGCATGGAAAACAACATAGAAACTGGAAAGGACCATCCCACAGTGTGGAGGGGAGTTGAGGGTGGAACACGGGAAGAGCATGGGGGGGGAGGCAAGGGGGGGGGTCCACAGAAACGGGTTGGTCGTTGTGACCAGGTCCATGAGGGCTGGCTGCTGACCTGGACCATGAGGGCTGGTTGCTGATCTGGTCCATGAGGGCTGGTTGCTGACCTGGACCATGAGGTCTGGTTGCTGACCTGGTCCATGAGGTCTGGTTGCTGACCTCGTCAATGAGGTCTGGTTGCTGACCTGGTCCATGAGGTCTGGTTGCTGACCTGGTCCATGAGGTCTGGTTGCTGACCTGGACCATGAGGGCTGGTTGCTGACCTGGTCCATGAGGGCTGGTTGCTGACCTGGACCATGAGGTCTGGTTGCTGACCTGGTCCATGAGGTCTGGTTGCTGACCTCGTCAATGAGGTCTGGTTGCTGACCTGGTCCATGAGGTCTGGTTGCTGACCTGGACCACGAGGGCTGGTTGCTGACCTGGACCATGAGGTCTGGTTGCTGACCTGGACCATGAGGTCTGGTTGCTGACCTGGTCCATGAGGTCTGGTTGCTGACCTGGTCCATGAGGTCTGGTTGCTGACCCGGTCCATGAGGGCTGGTTGCTGACCTGGTCCATGAGCGAGTACTCGCTGATCTCCCGGGTGAACTGGAGCGCAGCATCCTCCTTGCGCTCGATGATGGCGTCCCACAGCGACACCTGCGCGTGAAAGGAGTGGCGGGCGCTGAATGAACCGTGGGAATTGCATAAATCCGAGGCCATGATGGACTCAAGAATAACGAAGTTTGGCCAAGCAGAAGAGCTTTACACGGATGGAGAATGGAGACGTTGAGATGCACGGCGTACCTGGTTCAGTGGATGCTTTGGGGTCGAAAAGTCTGCCGTGACGAATACAAACAGCTGGGGAAGTGCACAGCACAGGGTGGCCAGGGTTTATTGAGAGGGTTGCATTATGCGCACATGAACAACCAACATCCAGAACCACAGTAACCATAGGGTCAGGTCAGGAGCAGCAGCACGCGACCTACCTCACGTCGGAAGCTACTAGTGTATGCTTTCCGACACTACAGACTGCAAGGGTGCTATCAGCCATCCAGCGAAGACAAGAGGAAGCGGACCGGATTCCAACCGCCCGCATTCTCCATGCAAGCATAGAGAAGCCATTATGATGACGGAAGGGGCAACATTTTCCGGGCAATCGGAACAGCACATGCTAGCATAGACCACGTGGCTACGTTCGCCCGCCCTCTGGCGAGCCAAGACCACTCTGCCCTGCCGACTCAAGCTCGCCCTAAGCTGACAGCCCAACCGCATGATCGCACGCAGCAGCAAGCACTGTGGCTTCCCAACAGCAGTGAATGGGCACCATGAGGGAGAGCAGGGTGTGTGTGGGGAGGGGGGAACATGGTGCGTGTTGGGGGACATGGTGCGTGTTGGGGGACATGGTGCGTGTTGGGGGACATGGTGCGTGTTGGGGGACATGGTGCGTGTTGGGGGACATGGTGCGTGTTGGGGGACATGGTGCGTGTTGGGGGACATGGTGCGTGTTGGGGGACATGGTGCGTGTTGGGGGACATGGTGCGTGTTGGGGGACATGGTGCGTGTTGGGGGACATGGTGCGTGTTGGGGGACATGGTGCGTGTTGGGGGACATGGTGCGTGTTGGGGGACATGGTGCGTGTTGGGGGACATGGTGCGTGTTGGGGGACATGGTGCGTGTTGGGGGACATGGTGCGTGTTGGGGGACATGGTGCGTGTTGGGGGACATGGTGCGTGTTGGGGGACATGGTGCGTGTTGGGGGACATGGTGCGTGTTGGGGGACATGGTGCGTGTTGGGGGACATGGTGTGTGCTGGGGGAACATGGCGTGTGCTGGGGGAACATGGCGTGTGCTGGGGAATATGGTGTGTGTTGGGGGAACATGGTGAGGCGCGAAATCGAGCGGGAGGGGCAGTGAGAGGAGGGCACCTGCTTGGTGTTCCAAGTGAAGACGGACGTGAGGTTGGCCGTGATGTTCAGCGCCAGCACGGCCTGCCGGGGGACGACGGGAGGAAGGAAGGGGGCGGGAGGGAGGATGAGGGGGGGGGGGGGGGGGGGGGAAGGGAATGGTCGGGGCAAGGGTTGGCCGAATTTCTAGGTTGAAGGTGTGCAGCCAACAAACGTCAGCATTGTACAAGATGACGTGCAGGAAACAAGCACGAAATCACCGAAATTGGATAAATTATAGAAAGATCAATCGGTGAGACGAAGATCGCGCGCGGGGGAGAACGCGGTCATCCGTGAAGCCGTCCCGCTCGGAAGCTATCAACGGCCGGATCGTCAAAGCTCACCTCATCGTTTCCCTGAAACGGACCACCCGGTATTCTCCAGAAATGCTCCACATCTAAAAGCTGCACGGAGCTCCGCGGCACAGAACGATACCCACATCGACGGGTTAGCTCAATACGCGGACTATTATTATACGAAATTGCGACAATGATCGATTTCAAAACCAGCCCACCGAGAACGCGACGTTTTGAAGGTTAAGAGCCAAATATCATCGGACGTTTCTAGCGCGCCGTTCTGCTTTGTGCCTCACAGGAGAGCCCACTATCATCGGTCGACACTATCGATAAGTCGCCCAGAGCACACACGTCAACGCGATCCAAATTACGGTAAAGACTTCGCTTAGCGTGGTATTGAAAAAAATGGCTTCGCGACGGATTACGCCACAAATGGGACGACACTAAGCAGCGAAATTTCCCAGAAATATGTCAGCAAGCTTCGCTACGCGGCAGGCAGCAGCTCACGTCGAGGTCGACAGTCGGGGCGGAGGTGTGGAGGCGTTCGGAGAGCGAGGCGAGCACGCTGAGCGCGATGAGCAGAAAGACGGAGAGCGTGATCACCGCGTTGCCGCGGTACAGCCACGTGTGCATCGCGGCGAGAGCTTCTTAGGATGCCCTAGGAGGCATTGCAGGCTGGTGAGATCAGAACACGGGAGGGAGATCAGGAGGGTCATCAGACGAACTTGTTGAATCTATGACAGCAGGACGGGTCTGCCCAAAGCGCGCCAAGCCAAAGCCCCAAGCTAAAACACGAGGGGGAACGTGTAGCGAAGGTAGCAAGGCGAAAACAAACGTGGGCCTCAGGGGACGGGCGAAGTAAAAGAGGGGGTCGAAACGCTGAAACGAGGAGCTCGCAAACGTCACAGATATGAAGGTTGCAGAGCAGCGCGGAATGAAGTATCTAAGTTGCTAATAACTTCATGACGATATAATGTGCAAGGAATTTCCATTTCTTACTGAGTCGTACGCTAGCGCTTACACCCGAACTCCTCGACTCGTCGCGTTCGGCCTCATTTTTCGGCCCAACCCTTCCCGAGTCGCGGCGGGCACTGTCGCCACACTGCCGAATCTACCAACGTCCCGAGGTTGTCGCCCTAGCACACCAATGTCAACAAATACAATTATCTAGGCTAGCTAGTTTATATTTGTTATAGCCTTAGATAGGTCAGTAGGATACAGTCCTACCTTGGTAACCCTCGCTGTTTTCCCTTAGTCCACCATTCTCGACAATCTAACATGACATCTAGAGCTAGGTCTCTCCCTCTACTCATGCTTCCGCCCTAGCACACCCTAGCCTAGCGTGCCTCGGCCCTAATTGCGCGCCTCGTAGCTCGTCCCTTCCCCGCCCTCTCCTCTTCGTCGTGTAGCTCACGCCAGCCGCCGCTAGCCCGCGCCCGCCAGAGCGTTAGTTCGTAGCCGTTCCACCTCCCGCCACCCGTTCGTAGCCTGCGCCAGCTCGCGCCAGCCCGCCGCTTGCTCGCCTGCTCGCCAGCACGCCAGCCCGCCTGCTCGCCAGCTCGCACGCTCGACAGCTTGCACGCTCGTCCGCTCGCCCGCCCGCCTACTCGCTTGCTCGCCTGCCCACCAGCCCGCCTGTTCCCCAGCCCGCCAACCCACCTGCTCGCCAGCTCGCACGCTCCCCTCCTCGCCTAGCTGCGGTACTTCCTGCTGCTTGAGTTGCAGTAGCACGGTCAGGTTCGTGTAGTACAGTTGGCCTCAGAGGCCAACACTGCTGATACCTTCACCAAGGCACTTACGCCTCCGTGACCATCAGCGGTTCTGTACTCAGCTTGGTCTAGCCCCAGTAACAGCACCACTTCTTGTATCCCGAGTCATACTATACCTGCTTGTACTTGTTGTTCTATACCTTGCTGTTTTGCTACGCTTGTTGACTGGCCTTGTGGCCTTGCCTCAGTGGTCACACTAGTAGTGGTGCCTTGAGTTTTCTTATTACACTCAACAGAGGTCAGACTAGTTGTGCTGCCCCGGTGTACTTTTCTTTGTTATGAACCGGCACTCTCTCGGCTAGGGGGTGTGTCAACAAATATAATTATCTAGGCTAGCTAGTTTATATTTGTTATAGCCTTAGCTAGGTCAGTTCCTAAAGGGTACAGTCTTACCTTCGTAACCCTCGCTGTTTTCCCTTAGTCCACCATTCTCTCAACTATCTAACAGCCAACCCCTATATAATCTTGTGCCTTCATTGCAATAGCTTTCTTGTATTCTCACGTTATTTTTCATTGCCACATCCTATATCATAGCATAATGAGTGGTGAGTATTTGAGTTGTATTTTCCGAACGCGTGGGATTGGGTACGAAACATTGTGAACGTTGAGTTGCCGTACAGCGTTCGCCTGTCCTGTCGCCTGCTCATTTTTGTAGCCGTGGCCAAGATGTGGTCCAACCCACTTTCGACAACCGACATTCCTGTCTTACAAATCGCATTGACCAGCTTTGATGTGGTCGAACTTCTGAACGTGATATTAGAAGCATGTGTACGCATGTGGCAGAAACACGCTACGAACTATCAAGAGCACAATTTCGCGGAATGTGGGCAAACGCCCTCGGCAAAAGCTGCGTGATCTTTTGGTATATATTGCATTCTTGTACACTCTTAGGGGCCAAAATGACGAAGTGCTCTTCAAAGAGGGAGTGGCTAATAATCAAATACGTCATATAAGCCCCATCACCTGAATGAAAGACCCTGGGTCCTATCCCCCAAGGGGGGGCACTTATCGTACCACTACCGGATATAAGTGCAGCCATTTATTAAGCCCATTGGGCTAATACATTGCAAACGCAGTTTTGTGCTTTATTTTATTATAAGCGCACATTATTTTTTCTTATAGGCTAATTATATTGTTTAAAAAGCGAGTGCAATGCTGATTTTTTGTATCCAAAACTCGTGCTACCCCACAGCCCCCCTGAGCACCTCGCGAGACAGCACCACCATTTCTTTTTCTGTAGATTTGGCTTTGGTTGGCTCCGATTGGCTGGGTTTCAGCAAGGGTTGTCCATGTTCTTGTGTGTGGAGGAAACTTTGAGAGCCGATTCCACGCAATCTACCAACACGACCTCCAATGGGGTTGTGCCATTCGAACGAAAATTCACAGGGCTATATTTTAATTCATTCAAATGAAATTTTATTAACATACTTTGTATACGCGCATAACTAGGTTACTAAGTTCGCGACTACAATGACGGAAACAATTGGGCTTGAAAAATGACACAAATCTAAACATTGTGTTTTTAAGCATGTTTTGTATGCATTATGTCCCACAGACCCCTTGTATAATGTGCAGTAGGACTTGGGCATCCTTGTACTCTAGTGTATTGTATCTATTATCAAATTTCTCATAATGAGTACACTACCTTGCTAATGCCACTCGATGAGGACAATTACCCCCCCCCCCCGTCGAGTCTATATCTATTCTCTCTCGGCATTTCGCGATCTCGAAAACCTAGCCGCCTAGTCTTTTTTTTTAAGCATAGCGTGGACCCCGCTAGGCTCATAGCAACGATGCGTCCTCTTCCTTCAAGCCAGAAATATAGGATCACGACCCTGCTATGACAGGGTCATAGTTTTCGTCAGATTGCCAGAGCGCTAGGGATAGGGAAGAGCATAGTTCAGAAATACGCTCAAGAGGCCTCTCAACGCACCAGCAGCCTAGCGGTCAGACCGTCAATCCCGAGGTCTGGCCGACTGTGCATGCTTTCAGAACGTGATAGGCGATACTCGTGAGAGCTGTGAAGACTAGCGTAGAAGCTGCTAAGCTACTGGAAAAAGTCCGCGGCATTAAGATCTGCCATAGAATTGTCTGCAATGCCCTCAAACAATGTGGCCTAGTCGTCGTCCCGCAACCGAAGAAGCCGCGCCTCTCAGCCCGTAACATCCAAGACCGACTTGATTTTGCCAAGGCCCACCTTGACTGGACCATGGACGACTGGAAACGGGGTGGTCTGGTCCGATGAGACCAAGATCAACCGTTTCTGCAGTGACGGCCGTACGCATGCATGGATTCGCGAAGGGGCCACTCTCCATGGGAATCACATCAAGCAAACTGTAAAGCATGGGGGTGGGTCAGTCATGGTGTGGGGGTGTATGACGTACGATGGCCCTGGATACATGTGTAACCGTATGGACGGGCAGCTGTATCGAACAATCTTGCAGGACGAGCTTGCCCAAACCTTTGAGTTCTATGACCTCACCCCCTCTGATGTCATTTTCCAGCATGACAATGACCCCAAGCACAAGAGCCACCTTGTGCAGGAGTTGTTGTCAGAGCACGATTATGCTGATGTGTGCAGGGGGCTTATTGACAGTATGCCTAGGACGGTGAAGGCGGTGTTTAGGGCCAAGGGTAAATGGACTAGCGACTGATTTTGGGGTGTTTCTTGCATGCACTGAAACTGGCACAAAATGTCCGAGTATACTTGTGTGTATGTATATGATTTTTTTCACAACCACATTATAATGACTTCTCAGGGCTGGTTCCTATGAGACATTCTTGTACAAGCATATGTCTACCAGTGCCTTAAATCTTGGCATTCAATAAGCTACAATTCTAAACACCACAAACGATTATTCGCCGACAGAGGCAAACATATGGACAGTTTCTTCCGCCACTGTAGGTTCATGTAATGAAGCACAAAGAGCGTGTGTCGAATAATTGAGTAGCGAAGAAACAATACAATGAGGCAACATCAAAACAACATGGAGCATGGATATAGTTAGGCCTAGAGCACATGGACGAGGCTCGGCAGAGCTAAGACGTGTGGTTTGTAAATTGGCGCGAGGCGCCCAGATCTAGGCATGAAACAACAAAGCGCGCAAAATGCACGCGGCTCGTCAAGAGACCACATTTGGGTGTCGCGGTTTGAATTTCGTGGCAGAGCTGCGCGGCAACCCCGTTATAGCAGTGTACGCCTTTGACTAAAACCCATCATAAGAAAACACGACTTTCTTACACCCTCCCCCCTCCAAGTTATGGCCTTAGCTAAGACCACCGACGTCGTGCATATTGCGTGACTGAAGGTAGACTCCTAATACCGGGTAATTCTCTATATGTGCCTAGGGCACCCAACTATTTTCCAGGGCCATCCGGTCCTTCCAGGACATCAGAAACTCAATCAGGCGAGCCCATTGAGGGTCCTTGATCCGATGGCTGAGAATCTTCGCAGGTTCGACTGTAGGTTAGGCGAGCGGTCGGATGTTCGGGTTGGCCCGATGGCGTGGCAGTTTACTGGTGCTGGCTATGTATGGTCGTAACCGGTAACAGTAGATGGGTTGTAACGGGGGATACCATGTGGCTGATTGTAAATGGTCCGCGGTAACGAGGGCGAACTTTTGGGACGATGGGCAGTCGAAGGTTCGGAGTGTCGAGCATTACTAAGTCTCCAGCTTGGTAAGTCACTGCTCGTCGGTGTAGATCGGCATTGCGCTTAGAAATAACATTCACGCGCTTAATGGCTTTGGCTGTTCGCTCCCGTGCATTCCGTAATATTTCGGCGAACTGTTGGGCTTGGGGTACGGGATTTCCGATGTTGGGCATGATAATAGGTTGTAGGGTTTGTAGGGTTTTGTCCGTAATTCATATAGAATGGTCCTGACAGGACGTTATTATACGCGAACTCAATCAGTGGCAGTTGTTGCTCCTAGTCGGCCACGTCATCGCGGGTGGCGAGAATCAGCTGCTCCATCGTCTGATTGGCCCGCTAGATCTGTCCGTCAGTCTTGGGATCGTAGGCGGAGGAGAATTGTAAGCGTGTGCCAAACTGGTCCCACAGGTTGCGCCAGAAGTTACTGGTGAATTTTGTATCACGGTACGAAATGATGGCGGATGGAATTCCGTGGAGGCGAACGACGGTCAAGATGAACAGGCGAGCTGATTCTTCGGCTGAGATGCTTTTCTTGCAGGCAGCAAAGTGAACCACCTTTGTTAGTTTATCGATGATGACAAATATCGTGTCATTGCAGCCGCCCTTAGCAGGCAGTCCCGTGATGAAATCCATCGTCAAATGCTGCCACGCACGCTCAGGTGGCAGAATCGGCTGCAACTGTCTAGCTGGCTTCTACTTTGATGATTTCTTGGTTTGGCAGGTTCTGCATGAAACCACATGCCGCTACACGTCCCCTTGCACGCCGGTTGTAATATCTGGTCAGCTGCGGCCGTTTTTTCTCCACTCCGAAGTGCCTTGAAAAAGTGCTATCATGGGCTTCCTGTAGTAGTAACTCCCGTAATAAACTGTACTCTGGTACCCATATGCGATCAGTCCATGTCTTTACGTAATAGACTCCCTTAGCTGTTGCGAGCTATTCGTACGCACCCGACGTAAAGAATCTGTTCGTCTGGTACCTGTGGGTAAATAGGCCTATTAGGAGCGGGGAAGTTTGGGCGAGGATTATGGAGTTGAGGTGGGCAGATGGGCGAGAAGGGGTCAGCAATGTTCGATGCCCCTATTTTGTAGGTGTAAGTATAGTGAAAGTTGGATTCCATAAAATCTAACCACCGAATATGTCGTGGGTTGAGCAGTGGCTGTGCGCGGATGTACTATAGGCTGCGATGGTCTGTCCGTACTGTCACGCCTGCGCCCGTAAGGTAGCACCGCCAAACCTTGAAGGCGTGTACAATCGCGAGCATCTCCTTGTCGTGTATCGGATAGTTTCGCTCGGGCGGGTGTAACTTTTGTGACCCGTGCGATTGGTTGTAGCCCTTCGCCGAAGTCTTAACACAGTACTACTCTGATGGCGACATCGTTGGCGTCTGTGATGACTTCGAATGGATGGTGAGGTTCGGCGATGCGAAGGACAGGGGCTGAGCATAGAAAAGTTTTGAGCGCGGAGAAGGCAGCTTGCTTTTTCTCCCCCCACCTATACTCAGTCCCTTTCCATAACAGGTCAGACAATGGTGCAGTTACCCCCCGCCATATTTGGGAAAAAATTCTGAACGTAATTCATGAACCATAAAAAACTTTGCAGCTCGTGCAGGTTCATAAGCGGTAGCCAGGCTTGCACAGTCTCGATCTTCCGCGGGTTGAATTCGACGCCTTTAGTGGAAATTATGTGCCCTAGAAATTCTAGCCTATCTTTTAGGAACTCGCACTTAGATCCCTTCGTGAGCAGCCGATGCTCTGAAGTTGCATGAAAACTGCTTCGAGGTCTTTTAAGTGCTGCTCCGAGGTCTCATTGTAGATCAGGATGTCGTCTCGATAAATTATAATAGACTTGTCTACGAGTGAACTGAAAATCTGGTCCATGGTCATTTGGAAAGTCGCTGGGGCCTTCGCGAGTCCGAAGGGCATAACTACATACTCGAAACTCCCGTATCTAGTACGAAATGCGGTCGTGTGACAGCTAGCTATGACTACGCGAATCTAGTGGTAACCCCCTCGTAAATCTATTTTCTAGAAGTAGCGAGCTTTACGAAGTTGGTCGATCAGTTCGTAAGTCCCCCGATGTATTTGTCGAATTTCTCGTAAGGGTGATTGTAGCCGACCTGATCGCATAGGTTCTTGAAGCTGTCGGTGTAGTCCTGGACCGACCCGAGTTGGTGCCATGTGCGAAGGCAGTCATGCGCTTGACTGCTTGCATTGTTGTATTCAAAGTGTTGACGAATTCCCATGCACCACGATTGCCACGTGTTGTACTCGTCCACCTCGCAATAACTTCATGCCGAATGATTGGTTGTGCAAAAACGCCTGATCACGCGCGGCGTTGTATCCGGCTCCTATGACTGAATTATCTGCTGCCATCAATCCATCGCCAATCCACACGTAGGAGCGAAATGGCATATCGGAGTTTCTGCGCATCGTCGTCGTAAAACACGTTCAGATGGAAAATCCATCCACTGATCGACAAACTGCGACGCTGGCTTGGGTCGAATGTGGCCAGCCTCTACGCCTTGAGGATTCCCGGCGCCATGTTGACATTTGCATTTTGCAGGCTGGTGGAAGAGGTAATTGGGGGCAGCAGGTTGATGTTCACCCCTTCGCCAACTTCCCTTCGTCCAATGACTCGTGGCGGATTGTTCGTCGAACCCTCAGGCGAAGCCGCATGTGGTCGCTGATTGTCACCATGTATTTCGGAATGCTGCTGAGTTATTTGCTGCTGTTGTCCTTGGTTTGTTGTTGGCGGGATCGTGTCGTGTCGTGTATGAGGCATTTGGCTCCAAAGTGCAGATATCATCTCAGATTCAGCGTGGGTCATTTCAGCTCATAGACGTGCCAACTCCTGCACGTACAACTCGTAAGTGAGTCTGACTTCTTCGAGTGCTACCACCATTTCTTCAGGAGTCATGGCGTTAGACGACAACGAATCCACCATTTTGTGGAAAATTTTGGGCGGCTTCGGCATGCTGGCACTACGAACACAGTCGTGGCTGTAGTTAATTATCGATTGATATCAAGACAACGGATATGCAGTAAGCATATGGTGTCAACCTCCCTAAGTGTCAATATTGCAACGGAACTAGAGCGCAAGGCCGAGGATCGTTGGCTTTGGTGGCCAGGTGTAATAAAGTGCAAAGAGGGTGTGTCAAATAATTGAGTAGCGAGGAAACAATACAATGAGGCAACACCAAAACAACAGGGAGTATGGATATAGATAGGCCTAGACCCCACGGTCAAGGCTCAGCAGAGCTGAGGTGTGTGGTTTGTAAATTGGCGCGAGGCGCCCAGATCTAGGCATGAAACAACAAGGCGGGCAAAATGCATGCGGCTCGTCAGGAGACCACATTTGGGTGTCGCGATTTGAATTTCATGGTAGAGCTGCGCGGCGACCCCGTTATAGCACTGTATGGCTTACTAACTAAAACCCGTGATAAGGAAATACCATTTCCTTACAATTTACAAACTTACTCTGAAGGTTCTAAGAATACACAAATAAACATGGCACCATCTAAGGATGTGGGGTCATCCACTCGATCCCTAGACATCGAACCATTTGCATCTCCAGGCTCTGAGCTTCAGGCAGAGGTAGCAGATACTCAAGATGCAATAGCAGGGGCAGCCATGACTCTAGTGCCTCCCTCTTCGGGCTTCAATTCAAACGTTATGGATCGGTTCTTCTCCTTCATGTCGCACTTTGAGCAGCAACATTCAGCACCTGCATCATCATTCAACAGAGGCTTGGCATCCATGAGTATTGACAAGTCATTGTATACAAGGGGCAACTAGCAGCCCATTTAGTAACCACCTACTAAGTCAACCCCGGGATCATTCAGCTTCCTGCCGGCTCGACAGCTTGTAATAGCATCCGGAACGGCATCCGCAACAGCTAATAGTCCTAGTTAGAAACTGTACCTGCAAGCTCAAATTTCAAACATACTGAGCTGCAAACATTGTTTCCCCTCAACCGCCATTACTTATATACCTAGAGCTTCGAGTTCGAACTCATGATGGAAGGTGCTCATGTTTTGGGATACTTCATGCGTACCTACAAGTATAAAAGAAAGCGGAATTGCGAGGTACAAGGAGCAATACACTTTTAGTTACTGATGGCTTACACCATCCTTCTCCGCAATGTATCGCCAACCGAGCAACAGAGCATCAAAACATATAGAGGATATGGGAATTCATTAGAGCTCGCCTACTATCACCTCTAGAGCATGTTCCAGGCATCAAATAGCTGACAATGATCCACATACAATCCGGGAAAAGGGCAATGGCCTGCATGAACTGATGCAGAGGGCTACACAACCGACTTATGCAAAATGGAAGAAACTTATCAGAGGAAGCCTTCATGATAATTGTTCTTGCCAATCTTGGTCCTCAATGGCACACGACTCGCCCCCTTCTTCGGGATCACGGTAAGGTATCAGAAATGCACCTCTGCATCAAAATCCATGTTGAACAGTAGGACATGGATTTATTCAATGAAAGTAACGGAAGGAAAACAAGTCAGATTGCATTTTACACACAAGGACGCCCTTAAGGTCAACATTACAAGCGAGCCGTACCTCCCTATTGTCACCTCTGTTGCATGTCTGGACATTTTCAGGTGACCTGTCCAAGAATGCAAGAGTAGCTGATGCCTCGAGTGGTACTCAAGGGAATAGTACGCGAGTAGCAGATGCCTTGATTTCGTCCGTCAAGTACTCAAGTCACATTAACCCAATAATGTCCACCCAAATCGTCACTATGACCTGCACAGGGAACTCGAAACATAGTCAGTTGCATGGCGTGCACCGGTTCTTGCATGACGAAATCTCCACCTACCAACGAAGCTGATGAGTTTCCGCCATCACTGAACCAGAGTCGCCTTCTGCACAATCCCATGTATGCAGAAATTGCTTGTAACTAACCATCCGGGTGTGACACTTGGTTCTTGGATAGTTGCTGCGGCCAGCACATTTGCTCTTCTGCATGTTTCATCCAGCACGAACGTTGCTTAAATCGCGAAGTCATTACTACTGTCGCCAACAATCAAAACTTGTGTATATCCTGCTTAGGCATTGTCTAGCTGCAGTCTCTGGAGATCTATGTCACCATGCAGCTCTCTCGTGTATTGGTTGTCGACGACCTTGGTCACAACCTTCTCAATGTCAGCCAAATGATGTCGAAAGGCATTCGCCTGGAATGTAACAACAATGAGATGGAGCTCCAGTTATACCAAGAAGAAGGGGGGTTATACATCAAGAAATCAATAATGAATCCGCCGTCTTCGTCCTTGACTTCCTACCGAATTGTGGAACCGCCAATAGCGATAATGGAACTGCCAATAGCGACTGCATCGTATTGTTTACGACTTGGACACACCCTCCTGATCTTGACTCTGACTCCAGTCTCGACGGCTTCCGGTACTCCCATGCGATTCTTGAAGCAGAACGCACACGAGCATTAGTAGTTATTGTTAATTCAGAAAGACAAACCGAGGAGGAACAACGGGCAATCCCGGAACAACAAGCTGATCCTTCGACTGCCCCTCGATACCTGCCGGTGCTGGGCTGCCTCAAGACAGAAAACGTTGCACGTGTGTGTGAACTGTTTACAAAATTGATTGGACCAATGCTAATTATCGCAGCCAGTGGACTGAGTTGAGAGAGCGCCAAGCCAACTGTCAGAACTACTACCTCGCAGACCCTGTCGCAGTGCGCAGTAGAGGCCTTTCGCGCAGCAGAGGCCTTTTGCGCAACAAAGGCCTTTCGTGCAGCAGAGGCCTTTCGCACAGCAGGGGCCTTTTGCGTGTTACTGTCGTTGCAGTAGTTGCGCCGGGCGCATCCAAACCTGACTGAAGTGATTTGCTGTATGCTCGGCTTTGTAAATCGCTTGCCAATGACTTTCATACACTTGTCATCACATTCCCTTTGCGCGAGTGTTTAAATGTGTGCGCTGCTGTGACGTGAACTGTGCCCACACACCCACAGTAGGTAGAGATTTCGTCAGAGTAACATTAACTCCAACCCTGTCTGAAAAGAGTCGCAGTATGAAACACCCTGTATAAACTAGGGTGCCCACGCACGGTACCCTGATGCCAACAAAACCACACGACGCGGCCGGCGGCACGACGACGCCGCCACAGCAGCACGACGCGGCCGCCATGGCAGCGTGAGAGGGAGAGGAGTGAGCGGCGGAAGCGTGATTAGCAGGCCCAAGAAGAGCAACCTGCTCTGATACCATGTCAAAGGAACTAGGTAGCTAGGGAAGCCATAGAATGGCGTGAGGTTTTAGGCTAGGAAAAATATCGAGAGAGAAGAGATTGAGATTAGAAGAGATAGAATTCGTTTCGACGCACTTTTCTTGTTCAGGCTTGAAGCCTTGAACTCAAAGCTGCCTTCAATTGTATACTTCGACGGATTTCAAAGCACGAAATTCAACTGGCTTCCATGTCTGCTATTTTAGCTACTGGATTGAAGGAACGCACGATGAAGCAAATCACGTTCCGTGTTATTGCACAGGTGCGGGAGGTGGCACGCATCGGCGCTCTGCTGCACACACATCATATTTGCGCTACACTCAGCCACCTGCCACAACGTGCATCACAGTTACAAAGCCCATCACGGCGCACGCTAGGAGATGGCTAGAAGCGCTTGTGCTTGACCCGCCACACTCGCAGGCGGCTGCGCGCCACAATGAAGGCCAGGTACGAGAGCACGGCAGCACTGCCCCAGAATGACCACGACACAGGCGCCTCCTGGGAGAGGGGTAGGAGAGATGGACAGAGGGAGGGGCAAGGAGAGATGCACACAGGGAGGGCGACAACAGAGGTGCGGAGGAGGTGTGCATGGCATCTGGGAAGCAAGCAAAAGAGGTGCGCATGTCACCTGGAAGCAGGCGAAGGAGGTGTGCATCTCCTGCGCGGACTGCCCTGCGATGTCGAACAACGCGTCCATGTCGTGCCGCGCCGACCGCGCAAAGTACCCCGCCAGAGGGAAGTCGAGGTCGGACAGCGCGGCGGCGGCGCGGTCTATCTTGTGGAGCAGCACGGCCCACCGCTGGGAGAAGTGCTGCCTCAGCGCACCGGGCCTCAGCGCTGCCTCCTCCGACCCGTACTTCTGTGTGGGGCGAGGGGGGGTGAAAGGGGAAGCAGGGAGGCGTGGGAAGCGGGAAGGGGTGGCGGTTTTTGGGCTAGAGCTGGCGTTTCTTTGGAGGGAAAGAGAGCAGAGGAAATCGGAGGGCAGCTGAACTAAGAAGAGTAGAGAGGTGATGGGAGGGGGGGAGAGGACGGGCGATAAAACGATGTAAGGAGGTGCACCTGCATGGCGGTGAGGAGGTGCAGGGTGCTGGAGATGGTGGTGTTGAGCACTGAGAGCACCACGTTGCGCAGCGCCGCATCACGGTGCGCCATGGAGAGAGAGGTGTGGCGTGAGAAGGGGCCGAAGGGCGTCATGCCCACCGACCACCGCCAGTTGTGCCGCGACACGTTGTGGATGGCGCTCCATGACTCGTGGCTGGGGGGGGAGTAGGGTGGAGAGGGGTGTGGTGGATGCGGGGGGGGCGTGGTGGACGTGGGGGGGGTGTGGTGGATGCGGGGGGGGTGTGGTGGACGCGGGGGGGTATGGTGGACGCGGGGGGGGTGTGGTGGAACACGGATTCATGGCAGATGCGTGGGAGGGCAGTGGTGAAGCGTGGGAGGGCAGTGGTGAAGCGTGGGAGGGCAGTGGTGAAGGGTGGGAGGGCAGTGGTGAAGCGTGGGAGGGCAGTGGTGAAGCGTGGGAGGGCAGTGGTGAAGAATGAAAGGGCAGTGGTGAAGCGTGGGAGGGCAGTGGTGAAGCGTGGGAGGGCAGTGGTGAAGCGTGGGAGGGCAGTGGTGAAGCGTGGGAGGGCAGTGGTGAAGCGTGGGAGGGCAGTGGTGAAGCGTGGGAGGGCAGTGGTGAAGCGTGGGAGGGCAGTGGTGAAGCGTGGGAGGGCAGTGGTGAAGCGTGGGAGGGCAGTGGTGAAGCGTGGGAGGGCAGTGGTGAAGGGTGGGAGGGCAGTGGTGAAGCGTGGGAGGGCAGTGGTGAAGGGTGGGAGGGCACTGGTGAAGTGTGGGAGGGCAGTGGTGAAGTGTGGGAGGGCAGTGGTGAAGCGTGGGAGGGCAGTGGTGACGCGTGGGAGGGCAGTGGTGAAGCGTGGGAGGGCAGTGGTGAAGGGTGGGAGGGCAGTGGTGAAGTGTGGGAGGGCAGTGGTGAAGCGTGGGAGGGCAGTGGTGAAGGGTGGGAGGGCAGTGGTGAAGCGTGGGAGGGCAGTGGTGAAGTGTGGGAGGGCAGTGGTGAAGCGTGGGAGGGCAGTGGTGAAGCGTGGGAGGGCAGTGGTGAAGCGTGGGAGGGCAGTGGTGAAGATTGGGAGGGCAGTGGTGAAGAGTGGGAGGGCGGTGGTGAAGAGTGGGAGGAGGGAGCGTGCATGCGGGCTGTGCATGGCGCAGGTCAGGGTGCCACTTGATGTGGGCAAGGCGAAGCAAAGAGACATGTCGGTACGGCTTGGAAGGGGCATGCAGGTACGGCTTGGAAGGGACGTGCAGGTACGGCTTGGAAGGGACATGCAGGTACGGCTTGGAAGGGACATGCAGTTACGGCTTGGAAAGGACATACAGGTACGGCTTGGAAGGGACATGCAGGTACGGCTTGGAAGGGACATGCAGGTACGGCTTGGAAGGGACATGTAGGCACGGCGTGGAAGGGACATGCAGGTACGTCTTGGAAGGGACATGTAGGTACGGCTTGGAAGGGACATGCACATACGGCTTGGAAGGGACATGCACGTACGGCTTGGAAGGGACATGCATGTATGGCTTGGAAGGGACATGTAGGTACGGCTTGGAAGGGACATATAGCTACGGCTTCGAAGGGCCATAGATACATACAGGTGGACTTGAGTGGAGATGTCCCCACCAAGAAGAAATGTGTGTGCGATACGATACAATGCGATGCGATGCGACACGATATGATACGATACAATACGTTGCTATATAAAGCGACGCGACATGCCACGATGCGACATGATACGTTGCGATGTGACACGACACGATACGATACGGTATGATACGATACCGTACGATACGATACGTTATGAAACGATACGATGCGATGCGACAAAATACGATACGATACGATGCGATGCGACACGATATGATTTGATACGATGCGATACGATACGATGCGATGCGACAAGATGCGACGACATACGATGCAATACGCCACATGATGCGACACGATACGATGCAATGTGCTAGTCAAGGCGGGAGGCGAGGGGAAGAGGGAGGGAGGGAGGGGGTGGGCAGTGACGATGGGGATGGAGCGCGCACGTGGGGGCGACGCCCCAGGCAGTCTGCAGGATGGCGGAGAGCACAGCACGCGTCACGTTGGAGGGGTCCATGGGCACCAGCTCGCCCTCGCACCTGGGGGGGTGGGGGGCACATGGGGGGTGGGGAGCAGGGGGTGGCAGGCATGAGTGCGACAAGGAGTGGGATGTGAAGGAGGGAGTGCGCGACATGGAGGGCAATGGCGGCAGACATATAGTGGAGGAACTGAAACACCATTCTGGCTTCGCATCTCACATGCACTCTAGACGAAGCATGCGATCCCCATCTCACATGCAGAGGAAGGGTCACATCTCACCTGTACTCTGCCAGCATCTCACCTGTACTCTGGCAGCATCTCACCTGCACTCTGCCAGCATCTCACCTGTACTCTGCCAGCATCTCACCTGTACTCGGCCAGCATCTCACCTGTACTCTGCCAGCATCTCACCTGCACTCTCCCAGCATCTCACCTGTACTCTGCCAGCATCTCACCTGTACTCGGCCAGCACCTCACCTGTACTCGGCCAGCATCTCACCTGTACTCGGCCAGCATCTCACCTGTACTCTGCCAGCATCTCACCTGTACTCTGCCAGCATCTCACCTGTACTCTGCCAGCAACCCACCTGTACTCTGCCAGCATCTCACCTGTACTCGGCCAGCATCTCACCTGTACTCGGCCAGCATCTCACCTGTACTCGGCCAGCATCTCACCTGTACTTGGCCAGCATCTCACCTGTACTCGGCCAGCATCTCACCTGTACTTTGCCAGCATCTCACCTGTACTCTGCCAGCGTCTCAAATGTACTCGGCCAGCATCTCACCTGTACTCTGCCAGCGTCTCACCTGTACTCTGCCAGCATCTCACCTGTACGCGGCCAGCATCTCACCTGTACTCTGCCAGCATCTCACCTGTACTCGGCCAGCACCTCACCTGTACTCGGCCAGCATCTCACCTGTACTCAGCCAGCATCTCACCTGTACTCTGCCAGCATCTCACCTGTACTCTGCCAGCACCTCACCTGTACTCTGCCAGCATCTCACCTGTACTCGGCCAGCACCTCACCTGTACTCGGCCAGCATCTCACCTGTACTCTGCCAGCATCTCACCTGTACTCTGCCAGCATCTCACCTGTACACGGCCAGCATCTCACCTGTACTCTGCCAGCACCTCACATGTACTCTGCCAGCATCTCACCTGCACGCTGCCAGCATCTCACCTGTACTCTGCCAG
Source organism: Closterium sp. NIES-67 (assembly GCA_027943415.1). Taxonomy (NCBI): domain Eukaryota; kingdom Viridiplantae; phylum Streptophyta; class Zygnematophyceae; order Desmidiales; family Closteriaceae; genus Closterium; species Closterium sp. NIES-67. The sequence goes on from BQMB01002150.1 coordinate 707,806, forward strand.
CATCTCACCTGTACTCTGCCAGCATCTCACCTGTACTCGGCCAGCATCTCACCTGTACTCGGCCAGCATCTCACCTGTACTCTGCCAGCATCTCACCTGTACTCTGCCAGCATCTCACCTGTACTCGGCCAGCATCTCACCTGTACTCGGCCAGCATCTCACCTGTACTCTGCCAGCATCTCACCTGTACTCGGCCAGCATCTCACCTGTACTCGGCCAGCATCTCACCTGCACTCGGCCAGCATCTCACCTGTACTTGGCCAGCATCTCACCTGTACTCGGCCAGCATCTCACCTGTACTCTGCCAGCATCTCACCTGTACTCTGCCAGCGTCTCACCTGTACTCTGCCAGCGTCTCACCTGTACTCGGCCAGCAACTCACCTGTACTCTGCCAGCGTCTCACCTGTACTCGGCCAGCACCTCACCTGTACTCGGCCAGCATCTCACCTGTACTCTGCCAGCACCTCACATGTACTCTGCCAGCATCTCACCTGCACGCTGCCAGCATCTCACCTGTACTCTGCCAGCATCTCACCTGTACTCTGCCAGCATCTCACCTGTACTCTGCCAGCATCTCACCTGTACTCTGCCAGCGTCTCACCTGTACTCGGCCAGCAACTCACCTGTACTCTGCCAGCGTCTCACCTGTACTCGGCCAGCACCTCACCTGTACTCGGCCAGCATCTCACCTGTACTCTGCCAGCACCTCACATGTACTCTGCCAGCATCTCACCTGCACGCTGCCAGCATCTCACCTGTACTCTGCCAGCATCTCACCTGTACTCTGCCAGCATCTCACCTGTACTCGGCCAGCATCTCACCTGTACTCGGCCAGCATCTCACCTGTACTCTGCCAGCATCTCACCTGTACTCTGCCAGCATCTCACCTGTACTCGGCCAGCATCTCACCTGTACTCGGCCAGCATCTCACCTGTACTCTGCCAGCATCTCACCTGTACTCGGCCAGCATCTCACCTGTACTCGGCCAGCATCTCACCTGCACTCGGCCAGCATCTCACCTGTACTTGGCCAGCATCTCACCTGTACTCGGCCAGCATCTCACCTGTACTCTGCCAGCATCTCACCTGTACTCTGCCGGCGTCTCACCTGTACTCTGCCAGCGTCTCACCTGTACTCGGCCAGCATCTCACCTGTACTCTGCCAGCGTCTCACCTGTACTCGGCCAGCACCTCACCTGTACTCGGCCAGCATCTCACCTGTACTCTGCCAGCATCTCACCTGTACTCTGCCAGGATCTCACCTGTACACGGCCAGCATCTCACCTGTACTCTGCCAGCACCTCACATGTACTCTGCCAGCATCTCACCTCCACGCTGCCAGCATCTCACCTGTACTCTGCCAGCATCTCACCTGTACTCTGCCAGCATCTCACCTCTACTCGGCCAGCATCTCACCTGTACTCAGCCAGCATCTCACCTGTACTCTGCCAGCACCTCACCTGTACTCTGCCAGCATCTCACCTGTACTCGGCCAGCATCTCACCTGTACTCGGCCAGCATCTCACCTGTACTCTGCCAGCATCTCACCTGTACTCGGCCAGCATCTCACCTGTACTCGGCCAGCATCTCACCTGCACTCGGCCAGCATCTCACCTGTACTTCGTCAGCATCTCACCTGTACTCGGCCAGTATCTCACCTCTACTCTGCCAGCATCTCACCTGTACTCTGCCAGCGTCTCACCTGTACTCTGCCAGCGTCTCACCTGTACTCGGCCAGCATCTCACCTGTACTCTGCCAGCGTCTCACCTGTACTCTGCCAGCATCTCACCTGTACTCGGCCAGCATCTCACCCGTACTCTGCCATCATCTCACCTGTACTCTGCCAGCATCTCACCTGTACACGGCCAGCATCTCACCTGTACTCGGCCAGCATCTCACCTGTGTAAGAAAACGGGACTTTGATTGATTAAAATGAGAGAGGGCATACAAGCTTAAGTACCAACCATAGGAGAGGGTTGGAAGGGATTAGGGGAATCGGAGGGAATCCCAAGGGAATCCTCCCAAATCGTGGGGATTTGGGATGGATTGGGTTGGAATAGGTTGGAGATAAAAAAGCTACACCCAACCTAACAAACATTCCTAACCCTAAACAAACAAATGACGAACACACAAATGTGCAACATTGCAGCCTATCTCCAACACACCCCCTAGGCTGCAACGGCTGAAGTCATCGGGACGCCATGACCCGTAGCACGGAGGAGGCCGTAGTGGTCACGGCGTCCAAGAGACTTGGTGAACAGGTCTGCGAGGTTGCAGTCAGAAGAAATGTGCTTCACCCACAACTGGCCACGCTGGACCAACTCGCGCATAAAGAAGTGCCGAAGCTTGATATGCTTGGTCCGTTGGTGGAAGGCAGGGTCTTTGGTAAGGTGTATAGTGCTCTCGTTGTCACACCATAGGGTCGGGGTCTGCTGAGGATACTCGAGCTCAGCCATGAGGTAGGTAAGCCATCGGGCTTCTTGGGTTGCCATGGTGCCTGCGTACAGCTCTGCTTCGCAGGACGACAAAGAGACGGACGATGAGCGTGTTAATCGCCAGCTAATGACACCACTACCAAGGGTGAAGCAATAGCCCTGGGAGGAGCGTCGGTCAGCTTGGTCGTCAGCCCATGAGGAATCACTGTACCCCTCGAGGTGAGGAGGGGACGTGCCACCGAGAGCGAGGACAAAGTCCTTGGTGGCTTGAAGGTAGTGAAGGACACGCTTAGCAGCTGACCAGTGGCGATTGGTGTAACGACCAGCAGCAACGTAACGTAAGAGCACGCTGATGGGATAGGCCAAGTCGGGCCTTGTGCACATCATCGCATGCATGAGTGAGCCGACGAGCTCGGGATAAGCTGCATCACAAGGCTCAGGTGATGGAACTGGCGGGGCAGTCAGATCGTGCTGCAGGGGAAGCGGCATAGCCACTGACTTGGCTTCGTCCATGTTGAAGCGCTTGAGGACGTTGTTCACGTAGAACTCTTGGGAGAGAGTAATGGTTTGGGCATCACGATCCCGCGTGATTTCCATCCCAAGGTAGTTCTTGAGTTCGCCGAGATCCTTCATCGCGAGTGCGTCCCCTAGGGCTTGCTTGACTGCTGCCTGCTGATCGGAGTCCTTGGAGAAGAGGATCATGTTGTCAACATAGACGAGGATCATGTTGTCAACATAGACGAGAATGAAGAACGGCTTCTCGTTCTTGCGAATGAAAAGGCTCGGATCGGCGGCAGAAGGATGAAGTCGAGTGACTCGTGGGTGGCCTTCAGCTTCTTATGCCATACGCGAGGAGCTTGCTTCAGCTCGTAGACGGGTCGATTCAACTTCCAGACTGTTCCGGGTGGAGAGGGTAAGGGGAACCCTTGAGGCCGTTCCATGAAAATATCCTCAGGTGTGAAACAGCGGAAGGAGACGGAGCGGGTGAGGAGGAGAGGGTAGAGGAATCAGGAGTGGTGGCAGTGGGGATGGAGAGCGAGGCGTCGAAATCGGCCCAGACGAGCGAAGGCGGAGCGGGGGCAGGAGACGAGTGAAGATAAAATGGGCGAGTCTAGTGAAAAGCGACATCTCAGCTACGGATGAGTTGATTAGTGGATGGATTGAGGAAAATGTAGGTTGGAGAATCGACGTTGTGACCAAGGTAGACGCATGTCTGAGTCTTGGGAGCGAACTTGCCGCCATGGGCGCGGCGATGATGAGGATTGAGGACATAAGCGGTACACCCACAGGCGCGGAGCGGGCGTGCACTTGGCTTGGAGCCTGTCCAGAGCTCGGCAGGCGTGACCTCGGGGCGAAGGGGATGAGGGTGAAGGTTGTAGAGGAGGGTGGCGTGAAGGAGAGCGTATTCCCAAAGGGAGGGTGGAGCGGCAGCATGCGTGAGAAGACAGCGGGCAAATTGCACAAGAGTGCGATTGCGGCTTTCCGCGATGCCATTCTGCTCCGGGCTGTGCGGAAGTGTGAAGGTTTGGCGAATTCCTTGTGAAGCGCAAAATGTGTGAAGGGTATGATTGCGGAACTCGCCACCGCCGTCGGAATGGAGACACGTGACGGAGGTGCGAAAGTGGGTTTGAGCTTGCCGAACCCAAGCGATGACGGTATCAGGGACCGCCGCTTTGGAGGAAAGGAGGTGGACGGATGCGTAGCGAGAGTGATCGTCCACGAGTACCAAGAAGTATGAATGCCCACCACGGGATTGAACAGGCGCCGGCCCCTAGAGATCCATATGGATGAGATCAAGGGGGGCGGCCGCGGCGGAGGGTGATGGAGGGTGAGGCAATTGACGCAAATTACTTTGTGCACAGTCCAGACAGGGAGGTGCTGGTGAAGGCGATGGTGGGGGAAGAGAGTCGGGAAGATGGAGAAGGAGTTTCTTGGAGGCGAGCTCTGAGAGGGTGCAAAAATTGGGGTGCCCGAGCCGGTGGTGGAAAAACAAGGTAGGGTCGGAGAGGTGGCGACACGAGCACGTGGAGGTTGTGTGAACTTCAGTGCGAAGTGGAGGCACTTGAAGCTTGTAGAGGTCGTTGGAGGAGAGTGAAGCGCGCGAGACGCGTGTTGCAGGTTGGATCAATGAGATCACAGTGGTTGTTGGAGTGAACGGGGAAGATGGTGGTGACCCCTGCGCGCTGAATTTCGTGCTGTGCAAGGAGATAGTGCCTTAGCGTGGGGAGGCATATACTAGTGACAGTGCCGGAAGGGAATGCCGGGCATGGAAGTGTGGATGAGCCATGGGCAAGGGTGGTGAAGCTCGAGTCGGCACCAAGTAAAGGGACGGGTGCTTGGTATGGTTCGAATGACTCTTTGTCCCTGAGGACGGTGTGGGTTGCTCCGCTATCAAGGACGAATTCGAGTCTCGAGGAGCGTTCAGGCACCGAGTACTGCGAAGTGGTTTCATTGATCATGGCAACGCCTGGGAACAACAGGTTGAGACAAACATCAGGACTAGGGCTGTCAGCAGTTGTATCCTGAGGAGTCTGAACTTCAAATGTGGCCTGGCGCATGCGGAGCCAATTGGGTGGCTTGGAGTTGACGCCATTCTTCGCAAACCACTTGTCGTCTTTATTTTTGAAGCACGTGGCGAGTGGGTGGTTGGTGCCACCGCAGACTTGCCCTTCGCGAGGGCCCATTTTAATGACGTAGGACCAAGGCGGGTAGCGGTTACGAGCTGGAGGCATTGGGACGCGCAGTTGGGGAGGAGCTTGGAGAGCGAAGTGCATTTGCTCGAGCCTAGGCGGTATTGTCTTTCTCGGCAAAAAGAAGCGCAGAGGAGACTTTAGCGAAGGTGAGCTCTTCCAGTGGGAGGTAGACATGGGCACAAGCCGAGCCACACCCGACTCGGCTCGGCTCGGCTCGCCTTTAAGGCGAGCCGATTTTTTTTTTTGGTGCCCGGCTCGAGTCGAGCCGAGCCGGCTCGGCTCTGCTCGCGCAGGCGAAACCAGGCGAGCCGGAGTCGAGCCGGCTCGAAATGGCTCGAATTCGAGCCAGCTGGCTCGCGGTTCGGGTAAGCGGGGGTTTCGCGACAGTCAAAAATAAATCCATAAACTCCCCCAAGCCCATTTCGTCAACCAACCCTAGTCTTACCATAACGCCCTAGTCTATCGCCCTAGTCTTTCACCCTCAGCCAGAACCAAACTTGCAGCACCTTGTTTTATTTTTTAAGATGTAAGAGCTATTATTTATAATTAGGGCCACCGAGGCTTTGGTGCGACAACACTAGGCGCGCCACAGAGGCCTTGGCTCGTGGTATGCGCACGCTAGGGTTTAGGCTTGGGCGTGCGTCCGTTTAGGCCTAGTCCTGCAATGCTGAAGGTTGTAGGGCGCTTGGTAACACTTGATTAGGGCGCACGATTACATAAGTTAAGCGCACGCATTTGGGGGTGCGCGATCTTGCATTGCACATGGCAAAGACCAAGGCAACAGCGGCTAGGCAAGGGGGGCCGGAGAGGGATCGTGTAGCGGGCACAGATGAGGCGGTGGGGGACCAGGGGGGTGTGAGTTCGAGGGCGAATGCGACCGATGGAGGTGGAGCCATGCCCCACATGCCTGAGGAGTGGATGGATTTCCTCCTCTCTCGGCAGGGGATGGGACAAGGGGGAGGTGGGGGGAGAGCCCAGGGGGAGGGGAGGAGGGTCAAGCGCGCACAAGCTCGCCGCAGCCGGGAGAGCGGTGGCGATGAGAGGGATGGGAGCGAGTCGGAGGAGCGGGAGAGCGGAAAATCTAGCGGCAGCGAGTATGAGGAGGAGGAAGAGGAGGAGGGGGATGATGAGCACGAGATGGAGGGATTGGTGGTGGAGGAGGATGAGGAGGAGGAGGAGGAGGAGGAGGAGGAGGAGGAGGAGGAGGAGGAGGAGGAGGAGGAGGAGGAGGAGGAGGAGGAGGAGGAGGAGGAGGAGGAGGAGGAGGAGGAGGAGGAGGAGGAGGAGGAGGAGGAGGAGGAGGGGGAGGAGGGGGAGGGTCGGTCCAAGAAGGGAATGGGTGGGAGTGGGGGGGGGGGAGAGCGCCAAGGGGAGAGGCAGCGTCAGGAAGGGAGAGGGGTTGGGCGACGGCCAGGGACAGGCGCAAAGGGGAGGAGGAGGGGTGGGGAGGAGGGGGGGGAGCGCGCTGCACCTGCCGTTGGGTTTCAGGGCAGGGGAGGGCGTGCGGATGGGGCTGAGGAGGTGGACCCAGGCGTTGAGCAGGAGGGGAGAAGGAAAAGACAGAAAAAGAACCGTAAGGTTGGGGCAAAGAGGAGCAACAAGCGTGTGGCAGAGAGTTTTTTGGGGAGCGAGAGAAAGCGAGTGTGCAAGATGTGCGAGAAGCCGATGGGCTTCAAGGACAGCCAGACCAGCACGGGTGCCAAACATATGGCGAGACACCATTGCCCACACTGGGACATATGGCAGCGGCGCGTGGTCGAGGGTCTTGAGCCAGGAGAGTCATTTCCGATGGGGGGATACCCACATGTCCCTGATGGGAAGGCGCCCAACGAGTGGTCCAAGACTTGGCCGCACCCCCCCCTGGCGCCACCATCCCGTCCCTGTCACCGGCAGCGGCGGACGCGAGGCAGCCCACGATGGACCGGTTCCTTGGCCCACGTGTGTCGGAGCCGCGTTTGCGTCAGGTGATCGTCGAGTTCATCGCCAGCACCTAAAGGAACTAGCTTCGAAGAGAAAAGATTGAATTGAGTAGGGAGCCAAGAGGCTCTTTTGTACAAAACAAGGAGCAAGGAAGAGTTGGAATGGAAGCTCTCCTATTGGCCATAAAGTGGACCAATGAGAGAGGTTACTTGTAGGGCAAGCAACCACTAAGTGTTGTGCTCTCCAATTGGCCACCATGTGGACCAATGAGAGAGATTGCTTGGAAGGCAAGCAACCACAAAATGTGGTGCTTGGTGATTGGTTGGTTCCTAGGACCAAGGACCATTTGGTTGGAATAGTGCCAACCAAATGTCTAGGACCAAATCCAATCTTGACCCACCCAAATGTGGGGTTGGTCAACCCAACCAACAACCCCCCAATAATTATAATGACCACACCTCCTAATCTAGGCATGCATGTTGTATAGATATATATTTTACAACAGCACCAACAGCTCCTTTCGCATCGTAGAGGACCCCGCGGTAAACGAGCCACCCCACCAGTCCCCCCCCCACCCTTCCCTAAGCCTGTGGTCATTGTGTAACCCAACTCCCCCCCCCCCTTATAACCTACTGGATCTGCCCACCAAAAGAACCACCCGCCCCACCACCACCTCCTCCCCCCCCCCCGCATGGCGCTAAACACCCCCAAACCCCACGCCCCCCCTCTCGCTCCATTCCTTGAAATTGGGGCTTGTGCCGTTGAGGTCAAGGCGCAACGGCGTGATTGGGGTACCAAGGGACGCGGAGGGGAAGGCCACGGTGTAAAGGGCCCCTTTCTCCAGCGCGGAGCGCAATTCTTAAGTCGCCGATAGGAACTTCAACGCTCGGAGCGGGTTTTCAATGCTCGGAGTGTCGATTTGTCGGAACTCAATAGGAAACGAGCCGTCCGGAAAGTCACTAAATAGTGGTCAAAACTGCTGCTTCTGTACTGCTACGCCGCTGCACCCGCTGCTGCACCCGCTGCTGCTCCCATTCTGCTACGCCGCTGAGACCCCCTGCCGTTGCAAGGGCGACGGGCGGCAGCCCGTTCAGCTTCGACGCGCAGATGCAGGGCGACGGGCGACGGCCCGAGACAGGTGCGATGAGCAGATGCGGGGCGACGGGCGGCAGCCCGAAGAGACGAGCCGTGCAGATGCGGGGCGACAGGCGTCAGCCCGAGGAGAAGCGCCGCGCAGATGCGGGGCGACGGGCGTCAGCCCGAAGAGAAGAGCCGCGCAGACGTGGGGCGACGGGCGTCAGCCCGAAGAGAAGCGCCGTGCTGAGTTAAGGCGGCTAGAAAATCTTTGCGTCATAAGACGCAAATGCTAAGCTCCAACGGAGCGAGAGGATCAAGAGCCGCTTAGGCGGAAACGAGCTCTGATACCATGTATGAAAACAGGACTTTGATTTGATTGATTAAAATGAGAGAGGGCATACGAGCTTAAGTACTAACCATAGGAGAGGGTTGGAAGGGATTAGGGGAATCGGAGGGAATCCCCAGGGAATCCTCCCAAATCGTGGGGATTTGGAATGGATTGGGTTGGGATAGGTTGGAGAGAACAAAGCTACACCCAACCTAACAAACATTCCTAACCCTAAACAAACAAATGACTAACACACAAATGTGCAACATTGCCACCTATCTCCAACAACCTGTACTCGGCCAGCATCTCACCTGCACTCGGCCAGCATCTCACCTGTACTCGGCCAGCATCTCACCTGTACTCGGCCAGCATCTCACCTGTACTCTGCCAGCATCTCACCTGCACTCGGCCAGCATCTCACCTGTACTTGGCCAGCATCTCACCTGTACTCAGCGAGCATCTCACCTGTACTCGGCCAGCATCTCACCTGTACTCTGCCAGCATCTCACCTGTACTCTGCCAGCATCTAACCTGCACTCGGCCAGCATCTCAACTGTACTCGGCCAGCATCTCACCTGTACTCGGCCAGCATCTCACCTGTACTCGGCCAGCATCTCACCTGTACTCGGCCAGCATCTCACCTGTACTCTGCCAGCATCTCACCTCTACTCGGCCAGCATCTCACCTCTACTCGGCCAGCATCTCACCTGTACTCTGCCAGCATCTCACCTGTACTCGGCCAGCATCTCACCTGTACTCGGCCAGCATCTCACCTGTACTCGGCCAGCATCTCACCTGTACTCGGCCAGCATCTCACCTGTACTCTGCCAGCATCTAACCTGCACTCGGCCAGCATCTCAACTGTACTCGGCCAGCATCTCACCTGTACTCGGCCAGCATCTCACCTGTACTCGGCCAGCATCTCACCTGTACTCGGCCAGCATCTCACCTGTACTCGGCCAGCATCTCACCTGTACTCGGCCAGCATCTCACCTGTACTCGGCCAGCATCTCACCTGTACTCTGCCAGCATCTCACCTGCACTCGGCCAGCATCTCACCTGTACTCGGCCAGCATCTCACCTGTACTCGGCCAGCATCTCACCTGTACTCGGCCAGCATCTCACCTGTACTCGGCCAGCATCTGACCTGTACTCTGCCAGCATCTCACCTCTACTCGGCCAGCATCTCACCTCTACTCGGCCAGCATCTCACCTGTACTCTGCGAGCATCTCACCTGCACTCGGCCAGCATCTCACCTGTACTTGGCCAGCATCTCACCTGTACTCAGCCAGCATCTCACCTGTACTCGGCCGGCATCTCACCTGTACTCTGCCAGCATCTCACCTGTACTCTGCCAGCATCTAACCTGCACTCGGCCAGCATCTCACCTGTACTCGGCCAGCATCTCACCTGTACTCGGCCAGCATCTCACCTGTACTCGGCCAGCATCTCACCTGTACTCGGCCAGCATCTAACCTGTACTCGGCCAGCATCTCACCTGTACTCGGCCGGCATCTCACCTGTACTCAGCCAGCATCTCACCTGTACTCGGCCAGCATCTCACCTGTACTCTGCCAGCATCTCACCTGCACTCGGCTAGCATCTCACCTGTACTCGGCCAGCATCTCACCTGTACTCGGCCAGCATCTCACCTGTACTCGGCCAGCATCTCACCTGTACTCTGCCAGCATCTCACCTGTACTCTGCCAGCATCTAACCTGCACTCGGCCAGCATCTCACCTGTACTCGGCCAGCATCTCACCTGTACTCGGCCAGCATCTCACCTGTACTCTGCCAGCATCTAACCTGCACTCGGCCAGCATCTCACCTGTACTCGGCCAGCATCTCACCTGTACTCGGCCAGCATCTCACCTCTACTCGGCCAGCATCTCACCTCTACTCGGCCAGCATCTCACCTGTACTTGGCCAGCATCTCACCTGTACTCAGCGAGCATCTCACCTCTACTCGGCCAGCATCTCACCTGTACTCTGCCAGCATCTCACCTGTACCCTGCCAGCATCTAACCTGCACTCGTCCAGCATCTCACCTGTACTCGGCCAGCATCTCACCTGTACTCGGCCAGCATCTCACCTGTACTCTGCCAGCATCTAACCTGCACTCGGCCAGCATCTCACCTGTACTCGGCCAGCATCTCACCTGTAATCGGCCAGCATCTCACCTGTACTCGGCCAGCATCTCACCTGTACTCGGCCAGCATCTCACCTGTACTCGGCCAGCATGGGTGGCGCCTTGGTGCGCACGGCCAGCACCATGTCATCGTACGCCAGGGCCTGGCGCACAGCACACCGGGGGACGTGGGGGAGAGGTGGGGGGAGAGGTGGGGGGAGAGGTGGGGGGAGAAGCAGAGGTAGAGAGGGGGACAAGCGGGGAGAGAGGTGGGGAGAGAGGTGGGGAGAGAGGTGGGGAGAGAGGTGGGGAGAGAGGTGGGGAGATTAGAATAATGGAATAATGGAAATGAGGGGGGGTCAGCTGGACAAGGGGACTGACTCATGCATACCATCAACCTGCACCACCTACATCCTTTTCCCTCACCTCATTGCACCTCACCGCATTGCACCTCGCTGATATGTGCAGCTCGTGTCTGTGTTGAGCAGCACCAGCATTGGCCATGCGGCTTCTAGTGGTTCTAGCCCATGCTTACCAGCCCAGCCGTGCACCTCACCTGCTTCCACCATGGCTGTGGCACGGTGCACCTCATTCGATTCCACCATGGCTGTGGCACGGTGCACCTCATTCGATTCCACCATGGCTGTGGTACCGTGCACCTCATTCGATTCAACCATGGTTGTGGCACCGTGCACCTCATTCCATTCCACCATGGCTGTGGCACGGTGCACCTCATTCGATTCCACCATGGCTGTGGCACCGTGCACCTCATTCGATTCCACCATGGCTGTGGCACCGTGCACCTCATTCGATTCCACCATGGCTGTGGTACCGTGCACCTCATTCGATTCAACCATGGTTGTGGCACCGTGCACCTCATTCGATTCCACCATGGCTGTGGCACGGTGCACCTCATTCGATTCCACCATGGCTGTGGCACCGTGCACCTCATTCGATTCCACCATGGCTGTGGCACCGTGCACCTCATTCGATTCCACCATGGCTGTGGCACCGTGCACCTCATTCGATTCCACCATGGCTGTGGCACCGTGCACCTCATTCGATTCCACCATGGCTGTGGCACCGTGCACCTCATTCGATTCCACCATGGCTGTGGCACCGTGCACCTCATTCGATTCCACCATGGCTGTGGCACCGTGCACCTCATTCGATTCCACCATGGCTGTGGCACCGTGCACCTCATTCGATTCAACCATGGCTGTGGCACCGTGCACCTCATTCGATTCCACCATGGCTGTGGCACCGTGCACCTCATTTGATTCCACCATGGCTGTGGCACCGTGCACCTCATTCGATTCCACCATGGCTGTGGCACCGTGCACCTCATTCGATTCCACCATGGCTGTGGCACCGTGCACCTCATTCGATTCCACCATGGCTGTGGCACCGTGCACCTCATTCGATTCCACCATGGCTGTGGCACCGTGCACCTCATTCGATTCCACCATGGCTGTGGCACGGTGCACCTCATTCGATTCCACCATGGCTGTGGCACCGTGCACCTCATTCGATTCCACCATGGCTGTGGCACCGTGCACCTCATTCGATTCCACCATGGCTGTGGCACCGTGCACCTCATTCGATTCCACCATGGCTGTGGCACCGTGCACCTCATTCGATTCCACCATGGCTGTGGCACCGTGCACCTCATTCGATTCCACCATGGCTGTGGCACCGTGCACCTCATTCGATTCCACCATGGCTGTGGCACCGTGCACCTCATTCGATTCCACCATGGCTGTGGCACCGTGCACCTCATTCGATTCCACCATGGCTGTGGCACCGTGCACCTCATTTGATTCCACCATGGCTGTGGCACCGTGCACCTCATTCGATTCCACCATGGCTGTGGCACCGTGCACCTCATTCGATTCCACCATGGCTGTGGCACCGTGCACCTCATTCGATTCCACCATGGCTGTGGCACCGTGCACCTCATTCGATTCCACCATGGCTGTGGCACCGTGCACCTCATTCGATTCCACCATGGCTGTGGCACCGTGCACCTCATTCGATTCCACCATGGCTGTGGCACCGTGCACCTCATTCGATTCCACCATGGCTGTGGCACCGTGCACCTCATTCGATTCCACCATGGCTGTGGCACCGTGCACCTCATTCGATTCCACCATGGCTGTGGCACCGTGCACCTCATTCGATTCCACCATGGCTGTGGCACCGTGCACCTCATTCGATTCCACCATGGCTGTGGCACCGTGCACCTCATTCGATTCCACCATGGCTGTGGCACCGTGCACCTCATTCGATTCCACCATGGCTGTGGCACCGTGCACCTCATTCGATTCCACCATGGCTGTGGCACCGTGCACCTCATTCGATTCCACCATGGCTGTGGCACCGTGCACCTCATTCGATTCCACCATGGCTGTGGCACCGTGCACCTCATTCGATTCCACCATGGCTGTGGCACCGTGCACCTCATTCGATTCCACCATGGCTGTGGCACCGTGCACCTCATTCGATTCCACCATGGCTGTGGCACCGTGCACCTCATTCGATTCCACCATGGCTGTGGCACCGTGCACCTCATTCGATTCCACCATGGCTGTGGCACCGTGCACCTCATTCGATTCCACCATGGCTGTGGCACCGTGCACCTCATTCGATTCCACCATGGCTGTGGCACCGTGCACCTCATTCGATTCCACCATGGCTGTGGCACCGTGCACCTCATTCGATTCCACCATGGCTGTGGCACCGTGCACCTCATTCGATTCCACCATGGCTGTGGCACCGTGCACCTCATTCGATTCCACCATGGCTGTGGCACCGTGCACCTCATTCGATTCCACCATGGCTGTGGCACTGTGCACCTCATTCGATTCCACCATGGCTGTGGCACCGTGCACCTCATTCGATTCCACCATGGCTGTGGCACCGTGCACCTCATTCGATTCCACCATGGCTGTGGCACCGTGCACCTCATTCGATTCCACCATGGCTGTGGCACCGTGCACCTCATTCGATTCCACCATGGCTGTGGCACCGTGCACCTCATTCGATTCCACCATGGCTGTGGCACCGTGCACCTCATTCGATTCCACCATGGCTGTGGCACCGTGCACCTCATTCGATTCCACCATGGCTGTGGCACCGTGCACCTCATCCCATTCTACCACTGCTGTGCCACCATGGCACACACGCCTCACCCGGTGGCGGCCGTCCAGCAGCAGCGGTTCAGCGGTGTGGAGGTCGAAGAGGAAGACAGGGAAGAAGCGCCCCGCGTGCGGGTTGGGGTCGTTCCGCTCCACGTAGTCGGGGTTGGGCATGCCCGCCAGGTCTGGGGGGGGGCACAGGGGGGAGATAAAGAGCAGGGCGAGTGGGGAAGATGAAGCGGAGTATGACAAGAGAAAGATAGCGTACGGAGTGCGGAGAAAGAACAAGAGGAATGAGGGACGGGAGAGCGGGTGAAAGAGAACACAAAAAAGGTTAGTGCCTATTGCAATCATAAGCGTTACAGTCAATGCTCTCATGCACGGTGGTGCTCCCATGCACCGTGGTGCTCCCATGCACCGTGGTGCTCCCATGCACCGTGGTGCTCCCATGCACCGTGGTGCTCCCATGCACCGTGGTGCTCCCATGCACCGTGGTGCTCCCATGCACCGTGGTGCTCCCATGCACCGTGGTGCTGCCATGCACCGTGGTGCTCCCATGCACCGTGGTGCTCCCACGCACCGTGGTGCTCCCATGCACCGTGGTGCTCCCATGCACCGTGGTGCTCGCATGCACCGTGGTGCTCCCATGCACCGTGGTGCTCCCATGCACCGTGGTGCTCCCATGCACCGTGGTGCTCCCATGCACCGTGGTGCTGCCATGCACCGTGGTGCTCCCATGCACCGTGGTGCTCCCATGCACCGTGGTTCTCCCATGCACCGTGGTTCTCCCATGCACCGTGGTTCTCCCATGCACCGTGGTGCTGCCATGCACCGTGGTGCTGCCATGCACCGTGGTGCTCCCATGCACCGTGGTGCTCCCATGCACCGTGGTGCTCCCATGCACCGTGGTGCTCCCATGCACCGTGGTGCTCCCATGCACCGTGGTGCTCCCATGCACCGTGGTGCTCCCATGCACCGTGGTGCTCCCATGCACCGTGGTGCTCCCATGCACCGTGGTGCTCCCATGCACCGTGGTGCTCCCATGCACCGTGGTGCTCCCATGCACCGTGGTTCTCCCATGCACCGTGGTTCTCCCATGCACCGTGGTTCTCCCATGCACCGTGGTGCTGCCATGCACCGTGGTGCTGCCATGCACCGTGGTGCTCCCATGCACCGTGGTGCTCCCATGCACCGTGGTGCTCCCATGCACCGTGGTGCTCCCATGCACCGTGGTGCTCCCATGCACCGTGGTGCTCCCATGCACCGTGGTGCTGCCATGCACCGTGGTGCTGCCATGCACCGTGGTGCTCCCATGTACCGTGGTGCTCCCATGCACCATGGTGCTCCCATGCACCGTGGTGCTCCCATGCACCGTGGTTCTCCCATGCACCGTGGTGCTGCCATGCACCGTGGTGCTGCCATGCACCGTGGTGCTGCCATGCACCGTGGTGCTGCCATGCACCGTGGTGCTCCCATGCACCGTGGTGCTGCCATGCACCGTGGTGCTCCCATGCACCGTGGTGCTCCCACGCACCGTGGTGCTCCCATGCACCGTGGTGCTCCCATGCACCGTGGTGCTCGCATGCACCGTGGTGCTCCCATGCACCGTGGTGCTCCCATGCACCGTGGTGCTCCCATGCACCGTGGTGCTGCCATGCACCGTGGTGCTGCCATGCACCGTGGTGCTCCCATGCACCGTGGTGCTCCCATGCACCGTGGTTCTCCCATGCACCGTGGTTCTCCCATGCACCGTGGTTCTCCCATGCACCGTGGTGCTGCCATGCACCGTGGTGCTGCCATGCACCGTGGTGCTCCCATGCACCGTGGTGCTCCCATGCACCGTGGTGCTGCCATGCACCGTGGTGCTCCCATGCACCGTGGTGCTCCCATGCACCGTGGTGCTCCCATGCACCGTGGTGCTCCCATGCACCGTGGTGCTCCCATGCACCGTGGTGCTCCCATGCACCGTGGTGCTCGCACACAATACAATGAACGCACCAGCGGCACAAGATCGCCTCGCCTTCGTCGAGTCCATCAACCAGGTAGAGTCCAACCCAGCTGCCACCGGTGACTCACACCCAGCATTACCACAACTGTCCTGCACTGCACTCGTGCCACACCCACTGCAACCACTGCAACCACTGCAACCATCTGCAACCACTGCAACCACTGCCCACTACCACCCGTGCATGTGATCTGGCCAGCAGCGGCTCACCGGTGATCTCAGGCCAGAACTCCGACAGGTAGTGGTGCAGATCCTCCGAGTCCACGTGGCGCCACACCTCCGTGCCACCTGGCATGCCCGCTGCTGAGCTGGGAGCAGCGCCGGTGGAGGCAGTGGTGGCCTCGAATAGCCCCGACTGGTGGGGTTGAGGGGGGAGGGGAGAGAAGAGGAGGAAAAGGGCCACCTGGACTGAGATAAGTGGGCGGCGGACAACACGCAGCACACATGAGAGAAGCAAAAGGTCGTGCGATGAAAAGTACCCTAGTGGCGTCGCACAGAGTGTACCCTCATGGCGCGGTGCAGAGGGGTGCAGCGCACATACCCTCATGGCGCGGTGCAGAGCGGGGCAGCGCACATACCCTCATCTCATGGCGTGGTGCAGAGCGGTGCAGCGCACATACCCTCATGGCGCGGTGCAGAGCGGTGGAGCAGAAGGAGCAGTGGGCGAGGGAGAGCACGACCTCCTTGAAGCGCACCTGCTGCCCCGCCAGCACCACCGCCGGCCAGCGCGATAGCAGCTGGCACGGCCAGGGGTGGGATGGGGACCAAGAGGTGCAGGGGACAAGCAGAGTGAGTGGGAAGATTGTAGGTACTTATAGAAATGAAGCCAGAATGAATGGAGACGGGCGGCAAATGAAGGAGGATGGGCCGTCAGGGCAATTAGTGAGAATCTCAGGCAGCAAAGGACCTTAGAGCCTCAGATGCACGTGTGCTCACATGCACCCGTGCTCACATGCATGCACCCGTGCTCACAAACACCCATGCTCACGCGCGCCCCCTCACCTCGTCCTTGATCGCCCCCAGGCTGAGCCCCATGTCCTCCCCGCCGCCCGCCTCGCCGTCCCCCACGCCGGAGCGCATGGCGATGAGCCAGATGTCGGTGGTCACGGCGTACGTCACGGGCACGTGCAGCAGCGGTGGCACAAACACGTGGCGCGTGGCGCTATCAATCAGCGCCGCCACGTGCGCTAGGAACGCCTGGGTGGGGGGGGTGGGAAGGTGGGGTGAGCGGGTGAGATGGGAAGCGGGTGGGCATGCAGCAGCATGGGCACACACGCGACGCGCCACACTGTTGGTGAGCGCCGCCATGTGCGGTAAATACGCCTGTGAGTTGGGGAGAGGGGAGATGGAGAGTGGTGGTTGGTTGGTGTGTAACAGCAGATGGGGGAACAGGGGGCGGTAACTAGTGGGTCCTCGCCTTACCCCATGCACCCCATGCTCCAAGCCCCCTCTCACCCCATGCTCCAAGCCCCCTCTCACCCCATGATCCAAGCCCCCCTTCTTGCCGCACACGCCAGGTGCTGTGACCCCCCACCATGCAGTGCGTCCACCTTACCCCGTGCAGCACGCTGCTCTCTCATCTCACCCTACACTGGCCCCATCATCCGCCCCACCCCATGCAGCAGGCCCCTCTCATCTCATCTCACCCCGTGCACCCCACACCACGTGCAGCATGCCACCTCACCACGTGCAGCATGCCACCTCACCCCGTGCAGCATGCCACCTCACCTCGTGCAGCATGCCACCTCACCACGTGCAGCATGCCACCTCACCACGTGCAGCATGCCACCTCACCACGCGCAGCATGCCACCTCACCCCGTGCAGCACGCCACCTCACCCCGTGCAGCAGGCCACCTCACCCCGTGCAGCATGCCACCTCACCCCGTGGAGCATGCCACCTCACCCCGTGCAGCAGGTCGTTGCTGTAGTCCTCGGCTCGGAGGTACGCCGCCGCAGTGACGGCCCCCTCGCCCTCCCACACCGGCCCGTAGCTCACCGGGCCTGCCGTCAGGTCCACCCACAGGTAGCGCTGTGCACGGGGGCATGGGGACAGGGTGGACAGGGTGGACAGGGTGGACAGGGTGGACAGGGTGGACAGGGTGGCAGAGGGAGGCAGGGGGGCAGAGAGACAGGGGGAGCAGGGGTGGAGCGACAAGTGGCATGGCGCCGTAGTGCACTGGGCCCGCCATCAGGTGCACTGGGCCCGCCATCAGGTGTGCCCACAGGTCGCGCTGGGAGAGGGGGGTGGGGGACGGGGCAGGAGAGGGCATGGGGAGGGGATACGAGGCATGGTGGCCACGTGCATGGGGCTTGCTGCGAGGTGAACACACAGGCGGGTGATGGGGGCAGGCGGGTGATGGGGGCAGGCGGGTGATGGGGGCAGGCGGGTGGTGGGGGCAGGGGTGCAAATGTGACGGGGCCATGGACAAGGGGTGTGGGAGACGCGGTACGGGGAGAGCAGGTGCGGAGAGGAGGTGGGGAGAGGAGGTGGGGAGAGGAGGTGGGGAGAGGAGGTGGGGAGAGGAGGTGGGGAGAGGAGGTGGGGAGAGGTGCGGAGAGCTGGGGATGGAGAGAGAAGGTGTGGAGAGGGGTGTGCAGAGATGGGTGTGGAGTGTGTGGGGAGGGGTATGTGTGTTGGGTTGGTTGGATGGAGAGGGACGGCACCACGTGCCACACACACAATCCCCGCTGACGGACTGACCTCGTCCTGGAAGCTGGTCCCGGGGCACACTGTGTCGGACACAGAGCCATACGAGTACGCGTAGCGCCGTGGCATCATGCGTGGGTTCAGCACGTAAACCGCGTACGGCTGCTTGCCGCCCTCGCCACCGCCAGAGCCAGCAGCGCTATCAGTTAGCATGGCGGCGTCGTTGCGGATGTGGGCGTCCACCAGCGCGTGCGGCAGTAGCACCACCTCGCCCTCCTTGGCGCGCGCCATCGCCTGATGGGCGCACCGGGGGGAGGGGGGGTGGTGGGATGGCAGGGGGAAGGGTGTGACCGTGTGGGAGAGCATGGGTGGTGTGCTGTGGGGCGTGGACGTGGGGCGTTCAAGTGACAGGGAAGTGGGATGCTGGGGGAAACAGGGGTTGAGGAACACGAGGCAACCGGCACAAACACAGATGACATCACTCTCACACGGTCCCAATTGGATCCAGCAGCACGCAGCACGCAGCACGCAGCAGGCAGCAGGCAATAGTGGGCGGTGCAGAGCATCTCCCTCGCCAGCCCCATCCACCCCCGCCTCTCACTGCATTCCCGCTCGCCCTGCCTCTCACCCCTTTAAGCAACCCCCCTCCTCACCCGGCCCACGAATCGGAAGATGTCGCCCGACACGGCGGACGCCAGGCGGCGCGGCGCCTTGGACACCGAGAACGCCACGCGCTGGCGGATGGCCAGGCCATGCGACTGGTGGGGGAGGGAGGAAGACGGTACAAGGATATGGTGCAAGAGCGGCATGTGGTGCGATGCGCATGGAGGGGGGAAGGGAGGGGCAATCGTGTGCTCGAGGTGGATGAGGCGTGGGGAAGGACGTGAGGGCAGCGAGGGGCTGAGGGGGTGGGTGGCACGCGTACCTCCCCATGTATAGCTCGGAATACGTTGTCCGGCTTGAGCGTGTTGAGGAACTTGGTCATCTCCTCCTGCTCTCACACACACGCACGCATTCAACACCCCCCCCCCCCCCCCCAACCCACCCACACACACTCAAACGCACGCATACACACATTCAAACCCCCCACACACACCCACTCAACCCTCACACAGCTCTACTCATCCCCCCACACGCCATCCGTGCATCACATAGCAGCACCACGGAGCACGCATTCAACAATACCACGGAGCACGCAATCAACAGCACCACGGAGCACGCAATCAACAGCACCACGGAGCACGCATTCAACAGCACCACGGAGCACGCATTCAACAGCACCACGGAGCACGCATTCAACAGCACCACGGAGCACGCATTCAACAGCACCACGGAGCACGCATTCAACAGCACCGCACGTGCGTCTGCTGTGGCAGCCGTGGCGCCAGGAACAGGTGTGGTGACGCAAAACAGGCGCAGTTTGCATGGAAGGTTGCACACGCACCGCGATCAGCGACTTAGGGAGGGATGGAGAGACTGGGGGACTGAAAGCAAGCAGAAACAACCCCGTCACTCTCAGCTCTCCCCTTTCAGCCCCCCCTCCCCATTCCATGCTCCCTACGCCCCTCCTCTCCATTCCACGCTCCCTACTCCCCTTCTTCCCGCCATGCCATGAGCAGCACCAGCGACGGCACTCCCTTGGCGTCGCATGCCTCAGCGCCGTACCCCCTCCCCCCGTCCCTCCCTCTCATCCCATTCCCCCGCCCCGCCGCTCACCGCCTTGACGTTGAGCTTGCGGTTGTCGTCGCCGTCCCCGTCGAACCCCACCAGCCGCACGTGCACGCGGGTTACCACCTCCACTTCCCCCAGTCGCCGCATCTTCGCCGCCAGCCCCGCCTCCTCCGCCGCGCCCTGCGCCCACCGCCGCTTGTCCGCCTCCGCCAGCCGCGCGAACGAGTCCTCGTCCGCCAGGGGGTCCTCCGCCAAGCGATTCAAGCGCGCCGCTGCCGCCCCGCGGATGGCGCCCGGCCGCTCGAGGGCGGCGGCGGCGGCGGGGAGGGAGAGGGGGAGGAAGAGGAGGAGAAGCGGGAGGAGGGGGAGGAGCGGCATGGCGACGCGCATGGGAGGCGAGGGGAGGCTTCCAGCGGGGGACGACGGGCGAGAGGCGGGCAGCCAGTGACGGCTACCAGTGACGCATGCTGGGAACCTAAATCGCAACACGCAAGCTAGTGGTCGCAGGCGAGTCGTCACAGTCTATTCGTCGCAAGCTAGTCGTCGCAGCTAGTCGTCGCAGGCTAGTCGTCGCAGGCTAGTCGTAGCAGGCTAGTCGTCGTAGGCTAGTCATCCCACGCCGGCGACTTGACGCTGATGAAAGAAATGCGGGATGGCAGGCGGAATGGGGTTCAATCATGAAAATGCCCGTGTGGATTCCTGGTGTGTTAGGATCCGCTTTCGGGGTGTAGCCGAACCGCCTAGTAGCGAGGATGAACGGTTGCGGAAAACATGAATATCTAGTAAGCTAAATACATGCGAAGCATTTATAGGCGAAATGCGCTATGAAAACGTCTAGTGACGTGGCTACGATATTTAGCTAGCACAGGCCCAACGAGCACGGGCTTATTTGGCAATTGACTCGGCAGTGCTGACGTGGACAAGGTCGACGAAACATGCAACGGATGAACAAGTGGCAACAAGGCACGCCCGATGGCAACAGATGTAGCGTTAATGCACAAAATGCACGGTAAGGGAAAATGCTTTCCTTACATCACTCCCCCTCAAGAAAGCCCCCTCTAAAAGAATGCACCCGCATTTCGCAGGTGGTGTTCCTGCAAATACACCTATAGGAGCAAGGAATTCTAAACATCCTCGAGAGGCACCTGGTTGTCCGTTGCTGTCTTTGTTGGAAATATGGGAGTATCTAGGTTCCACCAATAAACATAAATATAGATGTTAGATTACAAAGTTGGTAGTGTAGAGTACTTTGGTTGGATGGGTTGGGAATGCTTCGGAAGGGGAAACTCCCAGCACCTTTAGGTCTAGTTGTGTCTTGGTTGGATCTCACTTCTTGTATTCGATATGTTTCCTAAGTATCCTAGACTCTAGGAGAAAGTTCTAAGGATCCATGAGTCTTTTATGACACTTTAACATGGTATCAGAGCAAAGGGGGGTCTAGTGACCCATCGGAAGAGTGACCTACCAAAAAACATAGTCTCATTCCTTGGTGGAAGCAAAAGAGCTTTTACCGCTCCCGCGGGCTGCTGAAATCGCACCGTATATAGTCGTGGCACACCTTGGACGCGGAACCAGTGAAGGGAAGGAGAGACACGCAGGGCAACGAGTTGATTCGCTTGGGAGGACGAGAAGAGCGACATCTTCTCTCAAGGGTGTTCAGTCGACGACAAGCGTTGGATTCGACCAACACATCGTTGGAAAGAGCTCAATACGATTTACAACATTTGCCTTGAGGTCGTCGCCATCTGATTAGCGGATCAGGAGAAAATCAAGAAATTTAATTGGTCACAGGAAAAACGGAAGAATATGGGAGAACGCGAATAGCCGCTGATCACGACAAGGGGGAAGGGAGTGGATCACAGACGCCAATAGAGGATGTCAGCGCGCATCCAACAATCCCAAATTTGAAGGGAACAATGGAGGCAGCATCAAGAAATCTCACTTGAATCGAACTTGTCGATTCGCCAACGACAGGTAGACAAACTTCGGACAACTTAAGCGCGGAAACTAGCTGTGAAAACTAAAGGCTTAATACCTTCCTGGAAAGCCCTTGGAGTACGGATTCAGCAACCGCAGACAGATCGTGATTAGGAAATCTGGGCTTGGAGTTACGCTCCATAAACCCAGAACGGGTGGTTCTGCCGACATCGCCCCGGTCGACATCGACACCACAGTCGCAGTCGTCACCGCTCCCCTCGCCACTACTGGTGTTGCCGCTGTCACCGCCACCATTGCCGCAGTCGACGTTGCCACTGCCGCCGATGCTACGCTGAGCATGGAGCAGGACAAGGGTGTTGAGAATGATTATTGGACTCAGAGCTTCCGGTTCGAGCAATGGGCAGAAGCACATTTGGGGATTCTATAATTGTTCGGAGGAGCGATCAATCTCGGGCGATGCACGGGGGAAGTGGGATAGGAAAAACCGAAAGGCATGAGCTCAGCTTTGCAATGCCTTGGTACCAGATGAGTTGATTCGCTTGGTAAATGAAGTTGGCCGCAAGACCGAGCTTGCCAACGCTGCTGCCGACAGGGAGCCGAGAGCTGTTACTCGTAGTTCTGCATGCGCATCTGAGGCATACAAGCGGGTGAAGGAACTCCACCTGCAGCGTGGCTTGTGCAACAGGAAGGCACAAATGGTGGATAAGGAGAAGCAGGAGGATCTGGCAGAGATAGCAGCCGTGGAGGCACTGACAGCAGCAGGGCAACAGTCAAGGGCAGGGCAGCAGCCGCGAGATGGGTGGTGGATTGACAGTGGAGCCAACCATAACTGCACCCCCTATGCGACTGACTTTAAAAGTGAGCTGGGCCCACCTGAAATCAAGGGAGTGAGATTGGGCGATGGAAAAGTGGTTGCCGCTAAGGGTATGGGTGAGGTATCAGTGGTTGGTGAAGGTGGTCAAGTTTTAAGGCTGCAAAAGGTACACTATGTTCCTGAGTTGCACACTCGTCTCTTGTTTGTCCCACATCTCACATCGAGAGGAGTCAGTGTCTTGTTTGAGGGCACGAGATGTGTGCTAAAGAGGGGGGAGCGAGTGTTGGCGACAGGAGAGAATGAGGGTGGAAGGGATCATGGGCTCTTGCGGATGCCGCTTCCACTGGCTCGAAGTATTCAAGGCAAGGATCTCGCAGTTCAGCCATCCACCTCCCTCTCTCCTCTCACACTTGCTCATCGCCGACTTGGTCATACCGCGCCGACTATACTGCAGCAGATGGCCAGGGGCAGCAGTGTGATTGGGTTGGATATCGGGGGAGCAGCTGCAGATTGCCCCCTTGTGAGTCATGCCTGTTGGGGAAGTCAGCAAGGAAACCGTTTCCTCATGAGGCATCACGAGCCCTTGGACCACTTGATTAGGTTCACATGGACTTTTAGGGTCCTGTGCGCACTTTGTCCTTGGGAGGAGCGGTATACGTGCTCAACCTCATTGACGACTTTACCAGGCGGGTCTGGGCGTTTCCACTCCCCAACAAGGAATCCGCCACGGTGGTATTGGTCCTTTGCAAGTGGCACAAAGATGTGGAGCGGGAGTCAGGGCGAAAACTGAAAGTGATTCGCTCAGACAGGGGTGGTGAATTTCTAGGGAAAGTTGAGAAGGCATGGAAGAGTGAGCTTGGCATTCAAACTCATCTGACTGTAGCAGACTCGCCGCAGCAGAATGGGGTGGTAGAGCGGTGGCACCGGACAATGGCAGAGGGGATTCGCACCTTGCTCGTCGACAGCAGACCTCCGGCGCGCCTGTGGGGTGAGGCCTTGATGTGGGTGGTGTGGGTCAAGAATCGGGTACCCCATAGTGCATTACCAGTCCTCATTGCTCCTATAAAGGCCTGATCAGGCGCTAAGCCGCATGTCGGCATGGCTTGGGTTTGGGGCTGCATGTGGAGTGTCATGTTGCATGGACAGTTGCGAGGTGGGAAGCTGGATGCAAGGGCTGTTATGTGCGCTTGTGTCGGGTTGGACATGGAGAGTAAAGGATGAAGGATGCTGGACCCTTCTCTCATGCGCATCCGCACTGTTTGAGATGTCGACTTTCTCGAGAATGTGATGTGGAAGGATTGGGAGACGGCCAAAGCCTTTGGGGAAATGAGGCAAGATGCTGCAACCATCTCTCAGCTCCTTCCACTCCCCCTCGAGTGCCCTGGAGCAGAGGAAGATTCTGCCGACATGCCTCCGTCGTCGGCCCAGCCACGGGTGTCGGCACTGCCGAGTGTGTCGGCACCGACGAGTATGTCGGTACAGCCTGCCAACGTGCAGCAGCCATTCGATGTTGTTCCTCCAAGCGGTGTCGCGATACCTGCCTCCACCTCCTCCTATTCTGGTCTGAGCACGCCTCTTCCCTTTGCTAGTGCGTCTGGAGCACTAGCCACTCCCTCCCCACCACCTGTGACAGGTTTGCAGGTCCTTGGTATCTAGTCAGGTTTCGGTGGTAAGGAGGTAGGGGGGGATGCTGGTGCAGGTCCGGGCATGCTTTGCTTGGCCAAGGAGGTGGAGGGTGTTGCGCTAGCAGGTGTGAGCACTAGTGATTTGCCGCGCACACTGGCTGAGGCAAAGCACGGCCCTAAGGGTCCATCTTGGGATGTTGGGGCTAAGAAGGAGGTAACTGCCATGAGCACGATGGGGGTGCGGGATCTTGAGCCGGTTGACTTGCCTCCAGGTAAAAAGGCCATTGATACCCAGTATGTTTTCCACTAGAAAATGGATCAGGAGTACAAGGTGGTAAAGCACAAGGTTCGCCTTGTTGCTAAAGGCTATACCCAAGAGCCTGACAAGGATTATGATCAGGTTTTTGCCCTTGTCGGCAAAATGGCCTCAGGTCGGGTGCTTCTTGTAGAAGCATTAGTACAAGGTTGGCATGTACATTAAGATGATGTCAACCATGCTTACTTGAATGCACCCCTGCAGGAAGAGGTATATGTGAGGAAGCTTGAGGGTTTCGACAATGGTATAGATAAGGTGTACCGCTTGCGAAAGGCCCTTTATGGACTCAAGCAAGCACCTCGTGCTTGGAACGAGGAGATTGGGGCCACAATGTAGCTGCAGGGTTTAGTCGCAATGCATGTGATGAGGCACTGTACATCCGATTCGTGGATGAGGACCCTGTGTATGTGCTGGTGTATATGGATGACCTTTTACTGGTCTCCCCACGCCTGGACTTGATCAATTAGGCCAAGAAAACCCTTGCCGACAAGTACCAGATGAAGGATCTCGGCGAGGTGTCTATGTACCTTGGGGTGGAAGTACGCAGGTCACATTAGGGTGGATCGCTGGAGATTGGGCAAGAGAAGTATGTTCGTGGACTTCAGGTTAGCTTTGGTGATCTGTTGGGGGAGACTCATAGGGTGCGTACTCCTATGTCACCAAATGATCTCACTAAGATAAGGAAAGGTACATGGTCTGCTAACGAAGGCTCGCCTGCTGACATCAAGGTATACCAGAGTCTCATCGGCAGTCTTATGTTTGCTGCTGTGCTCACTCGCCGTGACCTCCCTTTCATTATCAACACATTTGCGCAGTCATGTATTGCACCCAGGTGCATTCACTTGCATGCTGCTTTGAGAGCACTAAGGTATTTGGTCGAGACAGCCACCCAGGTGATCCTGTATGAGCGACAGGGTGGTGAGCAAGTCTTTGGGTACACTGACTCTGATTGGGTGGGTGAGGCAGACGGAAAGAGTCGTGCGGCTTATCTCTTCAAGCTGGGTGGGGGGGCTATCACTTGGTACAGCAAGAAGTAGAATAGTGTAGCCTGCAACAGTATTGAGGCTGAGTACAAGGTGCTATCCAAGGGGGCCAATGAGGCCGCCATATGGTTGAGGAGCTTGCTGGCTGAGATGCGTGTGGGTGATAAGGGGGCAATTCCTTTGTTATGTGATAATGAGTCAGCTGTTTCCCTTGCTCACAACCCATACTCCATCAACGCACGAAGCTCATTAAGGTGGCTTGGCACTTTGTTCGAGATGCAATGCGCCAGCAGGAGGTTTTGGTGCAGTCGGTGCGTTCTCGCCTCCAAGATGCCGACATGCTCACCAAAGCCCTTCCAGGCTTGAAGCTAAACGCGGACTGTAAGCGCATCGGCATGAGGGTGAAGACCGAATTGGCCAAGGCATACCTTACAGGAGGTGTTATCTTTTGAATGGAACCTGGGTCTAATGCTTATTGGAGCAAGGGGGGGTGCTGGAATTGTGGGTGTATCTAGGTTGCTCCAATAAACATAAATATAGATGTTAGATTACATAGTGGTTAGTGTAGAATACTTTGGTTGGATGGGTTGGGAATGCTTCTAGAGGGGAAAATCTCAGCACCTTTAGGTTGGGTTGTGACTTGGTTGGATCTCACTTCTTGTACTCGATGAGGCGAGCAACCCGAAGGTCCCGCACGCGATGGCTAAATAGTTTCTCTGGGGCTATAATGATATCTATCAAGGGTCGGGTCAGTATATTCGGTCTTTTCTAAGGCAGTGTCAATACATAGGGTCTTAGTAGACAGACGTGGAATATTATGTTAGCGTTCATATATATGCTAGGAATATATGCACCATAGCCTAGCTAGGTGCAGATTATAGAGAGTACAACACCTAGGTACAAACTCTGTCTTGTTCTCTCACGTCGATATGGCATCGAGCCAGGTTAGTTCCTAGCCTCCACGATTCCGCCCTAGGTGCTCCCCACTTCTTTCCCGCCCTAGATTACCCTCCTAGACTAGGTTAGGCCTAGTCTGCTGCCCTAGCCTGCTCCCTAGCCTGCGCCCTAGTCCTAGGGCGCCGCCCCGGCTCCGCGTTGCCCGCTGCTCGTCACCAGCTCAGTGCCGCCCGGTACGTGTTGCTCGCTGCTGCCCGCTGCTCGCTGCCAGCTCCGCGCTGCCCACTGCTCGCCGCCAGCTGCGCGCCGCCGCTGTGCGTTGCCTACTACTCGCCGCCAGCGCAGCCCGCAGCTTGCAGCCCCACCGCCTGCCTGCTCGCCCGTCGCCAGCCTGCTCGCCGCCTGCAGCTTGCCGCCGCCTGCCTGCTCGCTGTCCAACGCTACGCGCGAGCCCGCACGCTGCCTGCCGCCCGCCGTTTCTGCGTGCTGGCCGCCTGCCTGCCGCCTTCTGCTGGCCGCCCGCCTGCTGCTCGTCACTACTGCCTGCCACTCGCCGCTGTCGCTCGCTGCTGCCGCTCGCCACTGCCGCCTGCCGCTGGCCGCCTACCGCTGTCGCCCGCCTGCCGCCTGCCACTGCTGCTGGCCGCTTGCGGCCTACTAGCCCGCTCGCATCGTGCTGCCTGCCTGTCGCCCGCCAACCGCCAGCTGCTAGCTGCCAGCTGCCAGCTGCCGGCCGCCAGCCGCCAGCCGCCAGGTCCAGCCGCCAACCGCCAACAGCCAGCTGCCAGCCGCCAGCCGCCAACCGCCAGCTGCAAGCCGCAACCGCCAGCCGCCACCTGCCAGCTGCCAGCCGCAAGCCGCGAGCCGCCAGCTGCCAACGACCAGCTGCCAGCCGCCAGCCACTAGCCGATAGCTGCCAGCAGCCAGCCGCAGTCGCCGGCCACACACCGCCGGCCAGCTGCAGCTGCCATCTGCGCCTCAGCAGCCGACAGCGCAGCCGCCGCCGCTGCACCCATCCTAGCTGCCATTAGACCTGTCATCGGCTCCACTGCTGCTGCCGCTGTCGGATTTGCCTCCGTACGCAGCCCCTGCTGGCCTTTGCCCCTGTTCGGGTACCTCTGACCCCTGGTCCTCTTGCCAGCATGACGATCCCTTTTGGCGTCGGTGTTTGTACTTCGGCTGGACGCTGGGGGACGCGCAGTGGGCTTCTTGGCATGGCTTCTCGCTCTCTGCTGGCTATTGATGAGCCAGTGTGTGGACAGTGAGTCGCTGGAGGCCCACGTGATTGGTGAGCTGCCTCCCCCTCCTGCCCTGCTTCCCTTGACCCCGAGGCGACGTCGGCACAGCGTGCGGAGTACACAGCTACCAGGACCGTCCTCTCCGCTTGGTGCTCTTGCAACGCAACTGCGCTGGTGGCCATCACGCGGTGCTTGCCGGTTGATGAGCATGCCCATTTTGAGTCGCAGGAGACGTCTTTGCCCTAAAGCTATTGTCGGCCACTTCTTGACCTCCTCCTCCTCTGCCAGCCTCAGCCGCCTCCTCCCTTTCTTCTTTCGGATCTCGTCTCCGACATGCGCTCCCTCGTGGTACGCTACCATGTGGCCCGTTCCAAGGCCCAACTCTGAGCGCACCCCCCGCCCAACTTTGCCACCCTTTACACCACCCCCCTCTCTGACCGCCTCGATCCTGCATGTCACACCCTTGCACTACACCTCTCTGCCCTCACCATCAAACTTTTTCTCCGACTCCCTGACGGAGGTCGAGATCCGCCTCCGTGCCATTGCCGAGTCCACTGGCACGATGGCGGCCCCTATCTTTCAGGGCTGCCCTCCGCCCCAGTTCCCTGTCCCTGGCGCCTCCATCTCTAACACTGAGACTGCTGCGGCAGCCATTGCATCGGGCCACACTGCTCGGCGCTCGAGGCGCCCTAGTCGTCGTGGGGCCTTGGCAACGGCGGGTTGTGGGGGTACTGGTGAGGCCCGGGGAGATGGCGGATGAGCAGGTGCAGAGGAGGAGGGGGAGGAGCAGCAGCCGCAACAGCAGCAGCCTCAGCAGCAGCAGCAGCAGCAGCCTCCACAGCAGCAACAAAAGCATCGGCAACAGCCGCAGTGGGGCTCTGGGAGTTTTAGGCATGGTGCTCGCCTTAGAGTCTGGGCCCCGGGGCAGTCGCTGCCCTGGGGCTCGTGTGGCTCCTCCAAGGGCCAGGGTGGCGTGGGGCCTGAGGGTTCGGTGCACAGTGTGTACCAGATCCAGACCGGCCCTCTACGTGGCACGGTCTGCGGGTGCATGGGTCACACCACCATTCGCTGCTTTCACCGCCTGGACGATCTGTTCCGTGGTCACATTGGGTCTGGCGGCCCCTCCGGATTGGCTTGCCCTTATCCGCCGTGGCGTCCTAGTGCTTGAGATAGAGATGGCTCAGATAGGTTCTGACATGTTTGCCTTGTACTCAGAGGATTATAATGTGTATGACTCATACTATCCTGTTGTATGTAGTCTAGGATCATCTGCTATATGTAGTCTAGGAACCTTTGCTGTTTGTAGTATAAGCTCCTCGCCGACCCCTGCTGCGGCAGCCCTCTCCTTCACATTGGACTTTGGCGCGCCACACTGCTTCTTCCGAGACCGCACTGCACTCACACCGCTTCCTGCACCGGTACCGGTGTCCCTCGCAAACTCGCCTGCCACAGTCATTGCTCGCAATATCACGGCCCTCCCTTGTACGGCTGTCCTATCCGGCTCCCTTACCAGCTTGCATATCCCCACGTTCGCCACGAACCTGGTTGGTGTTGGTCATATCCAGGACCTCGATGTTACCACCACGTTCCATAGCCACACGAGGTATGCAGCCTGTATGGACGCAGCCACGAGCGTCCGTCTCGCCACCTTTGACAGCGACCCTGCGTCCGGTCTCTTCACACTGCACACGTAGTCCCCCCAGGTAGCCGCGTCCACCAGGTTGCCGCGTCCTGCTCCTGTCGCTCCTCACCCACCCTGCACGCCTGTGGCACCACCCCTTAGGTTACCCTGCTCTCCCGCGCCTGCATGATATGGCACAGCACGATCTAGTCAGGGGTCTCCCCAAATCGCTCCCCGCCCTCTCTGCCTTGGTAGCCCCTGCGTGCACCTCCTGCGTCGAGGGCCGGCAGCGCGCCGCCCCTCACTCCTCCTCTTTTCCTTCGACCACTACTACACAACACATGCTACACATGGACACTTAGGGCCCCGTAGTGGTCTAGGGATCTCATAAGGAAAGCTATTTCCTGGTTGTTGTCGCAGTTCGGTTTACCACAGTGTTCCCGTTGGGCGGAAGGTCGACGTGCCTGTCGTCCTCCTCCCGTGGTTGTCGTGAGTGACCTCTGCCCCTCACCCTCGTCCGCGGATGTCCCCTCTGCCTCGTACCCCTCTCCTACTCCTCTGGACCTCACAGGTGCCCGCCCTCCCTTCTTCTCCTCAACTCTTCTTCTGGTTGGGCGCAACATGCAACAAGCAAGAACAAGAAGGCTAGCCTCAAGTGCCGCTGTAGCTCGCTGGGTTTCTTCCTTCTGACCGTGTCTGTGGTTTGAGACAACAAGTTGTTAGGATTAAGGACGGAGTCTAGGTGAACTTAGGAGCTAGAATTACTCAAAATATAAATCCGAAATTCTGGACAGAAAAGTCGTCTTCACAAGAAACGACGTCGACGAAAACCTAGCCGTTGGAATGTCGCGAAACTTGGATATGTTGTAGCTCTTTATCTCAGCTACCGTTCCCAATTTGAATCATGTTGATTGATGAAGTATTCGCGACGCTATGGCTTTCGACGCATTAGGGGGTAAGCTGTAGGAGGAGAACTTAACTCAATCTCAAGAGTTCAATCAAAGTTCAAGAATCTCACAAGGAATTAGAGGAGCAAGAGAAAGGTTGGGATAGAAGAGAGGGATGAGAGGGAAGGTCCCAAGAGAGTCCCCAACCAAGGAAACCCCATAAGCACAAAGATTCCCTCCCTATAGGAACCCCAACTTTGACATTTGTCCCTTCCCAACCAATCCATCCAAGTTGGCCACCCTTGCCAACCTAGCTTGGTTGTTCCCAACCAATTTGCAGCTGTTACAGTAGAGTGACGAATTTCCCCAACCCCAAAGGTCCCAACTCCATATAAAGTCACCCCACAACTTCACTTTGTAACCGCCGCAATTGTAACGCAAGCTCATGAACTTTGAATCTTCATAGCTTTCGCGTTCTTGCTCCGATTGACGCGATTCTTGTTGCGTCGGAAAGATCTTCTCAAGATCTATCATCACAAATACCTGCTCAGACAGAATAACACAAAACACATTCCCAAACTCCAGAACACACACCACACAAATTCTTTCACACACAGTCAAACCATACGTGCGAATTGAAACAAGGGATGGGAGGCAGACAGAATGTGATAACATATGATGACATCACACAACAATCTCCCCCTCTGGCTGCCAACCATCAACCACCATACCAACATCTCAAGCATGCATACTCAATGCACACTCATCCCAGCAAGCTTCATGCCCTTCCAATGATCCGCCTCCGCCAGACGCTTGGTGAAAATATCTGCTGCCTGCTGATGTGTCTTCACTATCTCCAGCCGCACCTCCTTATCAAGGAGTCTCCTCACCCAATGCCACTTAGGCCTTATGTGTTTTGTCAGCCCATGCAGACAAGCATTCTTGGCGAGCTTCACAGCGGACTCATTGTCACAAAACACAACTGTCGGCTCCTCCTGACCAACTCCCAACTCCTCCAACAAACGCCTTAGCCACACTACTTCCTTGGCCCCATGGTGTAAGGCCATGTACTCAGTCTCACATGAGGACAATCCCACCTCATTCTGCTTCTTGCTGCGCCAGCTCACAGCACCACCTCCTAGCAAGCACACATAACCCCCAATGCTGGTGCCATCCGCTTTCACTGAGTTGAAGCTAGCGTCAGTATAGCAACTCAAGAGCATCTCTCCACTCTTCACATCTGCAGCACCTCTCTGCAACCGCTGCCTCACTCCACTGTACTCCAATCCCACTGATGCCGTAGCACTCACATAGCGGACCAACCTCTTGGCCGCTTCCAGCTGCTCATGACTAGGGCGTGAGACCACACTAGCCAATCGTGATGTAGCAAATGCAATATCAGGCCGTGTATGATTTGCAGCATAATTCAGCGACCCAACCATCGAATGAAACAGCTTCCTGTCACTATCACCCACTACCTCCTCATCAGCACATGGCTCCACAGTGAACCCCGAAGGTAGTGGTGTTGCTGGCTTTCCCCCATCTTGCAGCCCATACTTCTCAGCCAGCCCCTCACAGTACTTCCTCTGGTGCAACCTCAGCACACCCTTCTCCACATCTCTCTCCACGTGCATCCCCAAGTAGTACTTCACCTCACCCATCTTGGAGCACTTGAACTGCATCTCCAGCATCTGCTCTGCGCTGTCCAGCAAAGCAGTGGATGCAGAAAAGAGAAGGATATCATCCACGTACACCAAGAGCATGAGGATTTCATCCTTCTCCTGCAGCAGGAACAGGCTGGGGTCACACTCACTCTTCTTGAAACCCCCAGCCAACAGCGCCTCCTCCAACTTGTGATACCATGCACGAGGCGCCTGCTTAAGGCCATAAATGGCCTTCTTCAGCCTGCAGACCCTGCCGCTCCCATCATCCAGCCCCTCTGGCTGCTTCATGTACACCTCCTCCATAATGATCCCATTCAGAAAGGCAGTCACAATATCCATCTGCCGAATCTTCCATCCCAGGAGTGCAGCTATCGCCAACAGCACCCTCAGTGTTGTTCCTTTCCCCACAGGAGCAAACACCTCATCATAGTCCTTCCCCTTTGTCTGCTGAAACCCCCGTGCCACAAGCCTAGACTTGTAGCGGATCAGCTCCCCTTCAGGTCCATACTTGTGCCTGTAGATCATCTTGGAAGTGATTGCCTTCTTTCCAGGAGGCAAGTCACACAGGTCCCATGTCTCGTTCTCAATTAGGGACCCGAACTCCTCATCCTCACTCGCCTTCCACTTCTCC
The DNA here is from genome assembly GCA_027943415.1 of Closterium sp. NIES-67. Lineage (NCBI taxonomy): Eukaryota > Viridiplantae > Streptophyta > Zygnematophyceae > Desmidiales > Closteriaceae > Closterium > Closterium sp. NIES-67. The sequence continues at coordinate 740,464 of BQMB01002150.1, forward strand.
CCATTTGGTCCATTCAAAGCCTCCTCTCGAGTCTTGGGCTCAGGGATTGGTGCCCAGTAGCAGTGAGCGATCTCATCTTCCTCAATCTGCTCAACCACACTCCCAGCCTGCACCACATTCGGCTTGCCTCTTCCCCCATAGGTTAGCCTCACCGGAGGGCGCACATCCCTCCTAGGTCGCTCAGGCGGGTGTGGAACTCGAGGTGGAGACTCATGCTGCTGCTGCTGCTCCTGCTGCTGCTGCTGCTCCACTTCAGCTGCTCCCCCTTCCTCAGTCACCCCAGACATCTCCTCCTCTGACACTGCAACCTCCACCTGTCTTGAAGGCTGCTGCACCTCATCTGCCTCCACAATGAGCGGTGTAGATGGAAGCTTCTGTTGCTGCTGCTTCCATTCCTTGTAGTACAGGGACTCAAGAAACTTCACATCCCTTGACACTGTCAACTTCTGGGTGGTCAAGTCCCATAGCAGCCACCCCTTGTGATCCTTTGCAATCCCCAAGTGCACACCCCATCTTCTAGAAGCCTCCAACTTCCCCCTTTTCTCCTTAGGCACATGAAACACCACCATGCACCCAAATGCCCTCAGCATGTTCACAGCTGGAGCACTCCCATACCACTTGGTATATGGGATCCACTCCTTATCTCCAACTGTAGCCAGCACCCTGTTCTTCACAAGGGCGACCTGCCTCAGTGCAGACACCCAAAACGGATCAGGCAGCCCTGCACGCCCAAGGAGAGTGCGTGCCCCCTCCTGCAGGGTCCTGTTGAACCTCTCAGCCACGCCATTCTGCTGCGGGTTGTAGGGCACTGTCAGTTGATGTTGGATCCCCTTCCTCTTCAACTCCCCCTCAAAATCAGCTCCAATGAACTCCCCACCATTGTCACTGCGGATCACCTTCACCTTGTGTCCGCATTCCCTCTGAGCTCTAGGCATCCACTCCTTAAGGACAGCCGCTGCCACCTCCCCCTTGCTCTTCAAAGGGTAAACCCACACTGCCCGAGTGTGGTCATCCACAATTGTCAAGAAATAGCGGCTGCCTGAGAGGGAAGGGGCTCTTGTGGGCCCCACCACATCCATGTGCACAAGTGCAAGTGGGGTCTTGGCTGGTCCTGTAGTGCTGTTGAAGGGGAACTTGGAGAACTTGGTCTCCAAGCATGTAGGGCAGCTCCCAATCTCCTTCACTCCCCCTTTCACCTCCAAGCCCTTCAGGCTCCCATCCTTCACCAACTTCTGCAGCATAGGGAAGTTCACATGACACAGCCTCTCATGCCATGTCTCCCAATCGGCCTCTCCACTCCTTGATGAAGCCTTAGCCCATGCCGCACTCGCATCCACACCAGCAAGCACCTCACCATGTGTCTGCTGCTGCTGCACTTTCTTGACTGCTTCCAGGACCCCATCAGTTGGTGCAGTTGCATCTCCTCCTGCTGTTGCCTTTGCCGCTGCTGCCGTTGCTGCTGTTGGAGTCTTCCCATTCCATGGGATGATGGGCAGCTGCCACAGGTCCTTGATGCAGCTGGTCTCCTCTTCCAGACTCCACAGCACCTTCTTCCCAAGCTTAGCACGGCAGCTGGTTCGTCCAAAGGTCACTTCGGCCTTGCTCTTCTGCAGTCGTCGCACAGAGAGAAGGTTAGCAGACAAGCCTTCAACCAGCAGAACATTCCCAAGCCCCACAAGCTCCCCATAAGCTCCCTTAACCTTGGCATTTCCAACACCAATGACAGGGAGCAAAGCACCTGACGCTGCTGCCACATACTTGATCTTCCCAGGGGGTTTTACCTCATCAAGCAAATCTGCCCGTGGGGTCATGTGACTGGTGCAACCCGAATCAATCACCCAGTGCGTGAGAGGGTGCATCACAACCTTTCCCACAGATCCCACATCACCCTCATGCCCATGCACATCCTCAACCATGAGAAACATCCCAGGATAGGTATTACCTTGTGCACCTTCACCTTGTGCACCTGAGCCTTGCACAGCGCCACCTTGTGCGCGTTCACCACTGGGCGGCTTCATGCCTGGAGGTGCCCATCCCTCCGGCCTGCTGAAGCACTTAAACCAAGGATGCCCGACCTTCTTGCAGTACCAGCAGGTGCCCTCCATTCTGGTACTCCCCTTGCCACTAGAGCTCCCATGCCCCTCATTATAGTCACCTCGGCCACTACCTCTGCCAAAGCTCCTCCCACGGCCTCGGCCTCTCCAACCCCCTCTTCCTCTGCCGCGCCCTGCAGCTCCATACCCCTCAGCAGTCTTAGTGGAAGCACCACCTCCCACATGGCGTCTGCGGAAGTCCTCCTGCAGAATCTGCTGCCTTAGCCACTCAGGTGTCCATTGATCTTGCTGAGAGTTGAGGGTGGGGATGAGGTTGTCCCACGAGTTATCCAACACCGAGATGATCTTGGTGCACTGCTGCAGCTGAGAAACGCTGCTGCCCGCTGCTGCCATCCTTGCATAGGTGTCCTTGATCTTGTCAAGGATCAGCTTCACATCATCCCCTGGTCGCATGGAGATTGCAGCAAGTTCCTTCTCGAGCACGATCACCATCGGAAGAGTGTTGGGCTGAATCACATCGCGTAGTAGTTTCCACGCCCTTGGACCCGAATCATTCGCTTCCACAAGATCCTTGATGTGCTCGAACATCTCCTTGTTGACCGTTTGAAGGATGAGGTCGAAAAGCACCGCGCTTTTCTCAATCCACCGTTCGCGTGCTTCGCCTTCTTCCGGCATCTTCTCTTCCCCAACAGCAATCTTCAGTAGCTTGTAGCGTTTGAAGGCACTCCTCATCCGTCCGCTCCATTCCTCATAGTTGGAGCCATCCAAAGCTTCAACTTTTGATGGCGGCGGCTCACTTGTCTTCTCAGCTACAGCTCCTCTTCCATTAGCATCTCCTCCTCTCTCATTCATCTTCTCCTTGAGAAATGACGAATTTCAGCCCCCCTTTGCTGTCCACACTCAGCTCCCTCGATATTTTCACAAGTGTCGGCGTCCACGAAATTTCGGCAGAGTTTCCCTTAGCGGAAGACACATCCAACCTTTAGAACACCACTTAGGCACACCCACAGGCCATGGTGGGTCTAGAAGGGTCTTCACACTTCTGTAGACTCCTCTCAACGTCCTTAATACAGCTCTGATACCACTTGTTAGGATTAAGGACGGAGTCTAGGTGAACTTAGGAGCTAGAATTACTCAAAATATAAATCCGAAATTCTGGACAGAAAAGTCGTCTTCACAAGAAACGACGTCGACGAAAACCTAGCCGTTGGAATGTCGCGAAACTTGGATATGTTGTAGCTCTTTATCTCAGCTACCGTTCCCAATTTGAATCATGTTGATTGATGAAGTATTCGCGACGCTATGGCTTTCGACGCATTAGGGGGTAAGCTGTAGGAGGAGAACTTAACTCAATCTCAAGAGTTCAATCAAAGTTCAAGAATCTCACAAGGAATTAGAGGAGCAAGAGAAAGGTTGGGATAGAAGAGAGGGATGAGAGGGAAGGTCCCAAGAGAGTCCCCAACCAAGGAAACCCCATAAGCACAAAGATTCCCTCCCTATAGGAACCCCAACTTTGACATTTGTCCCTTCCCAACCAATCCATCCAAGTTGGCCACCCTTGCCAACCTAGCTTGGTTGTTCCCAACCAATTTGCAGCTGTTACAGTAGAGTGACGAATTTCCCCAACCCCAAAGGTCCCAACTCCATATAAAGTCACCCCACAACTTCACTTTGTAACCGCCGCAATTGTAACGCAAGCTCATGAACTTTGAATCTTCATAGCTTTCGCGTTCTTGCTCCGATTGACGCGATTCTTGTTGCGTCGGAAAGATCTTCTCAAGATCTATCATCACAAATACCTGCTCAGACAGAATAACACAAAACACATTCCCAAACTCCAGAACACACACCACACAAATTCTTTCACACACAGTCAAACCATACGTGCGAATTGAAACAAGGGATGGGAGGCAGACAGAATGTGATAACATATGATGACATCACACAACACAAGTTTCAGTATAGAGGAAACAAACAAGCAAAAGCAAGTGAAAATAGTATGGTACAAGACTATATACACCCCGAACCTGGCCATTCTATCCGTTCGGCATTTTCCTGCTCCTGGATTTCCTTGCATGCCTGGCTGCCCGGGTTACGTTATTCTGGTCCTACGCCACTGCACTCCTCCCTCTCTCCTACCGCCAGCTAACCCTGCCCACCTATCCGAACCCCAATCTACTCCCAACCTAGAGAACCGAAGTGTTCGCTATACTACTTCATCCTTGCTATACTTTGATTAACGCGACAGCTGTCCTGAATGTCATTTGCCCCTCACCCTCGTCCCTGGATCTCCCCTCTTCCTCTTACCCCTCTCCTGCTCCTCTGGACCTTCCGGGTGCCTGCCCTCCCTTCTTCTCCTCTCAAATCTTCTTCTGGTTGGGCGCAACTGCCCCCTCCCTGGCCCGTGCCTTCATTGCTGCCGCTCGGGTCCAGGGACCTGATGCCCAACCGGTCTCCTCTTTGCCCGCCACTGCCACGTTGGTGATGTGCTCCTTGATCCTTTCCCCCGTCAGCCCCTCCAGCACCAAGACGCCTGAGTCTTTTACTTCCTTGACTATGCAGCGCGCAGTTCCCACCAGCAGATCCAAAGTGTCACCCTTCGCCTTGCGCAGATACACCTCACTCATTGCTGCCACCTTGTGCTTACCTCCGCCCTCTCCTCCGACCTGCCGCTACTGATAACGATGTGCATCCCTGAGCTGGGCTATGTGGAGGTTATCCATTGCCACCGGCAGCAGCTCTTTCAAGTACTATGCATGCCTGTGCGCCAGTGCCGCCCAATTCTCCGCTGTTCCCACCTGCACCACTTCTGTCAACAGCCGTGGTGTGTTTACTGACAAAAATGGCTCTCTCCCATGCAGCAGGTAGTAGGGAGACAGATCTTTCAGCGCACCCACAGCAGCTCTTGGTCCCACTCCCTTTCGTGCTGCTCCCCATATGCTCTGAGCCCGCACTTGAGGGTCTGGATCAGCCTCTCTGCAAGCAAGTCTGACTGCAGATGGTATCGCGATGGATTGCAGTGCCAGATCCCCACTGCCTGCAGCAGGGCGTGAAATTCTCCCAGGAACACCGTGCCCGAATCCGTCAGCACTTTGCCACACGCCCTGAACCGAGTCAGGACTTGCTCCATGAAGGCATCTCGAATCAGGGCACTGTTCTTGCTGCTCAGCGCCCTGGCCTCCACCCATTCGCTCGTATGCTCAATCAAGACCACAATGTATAGTTTTCCTCTGCGGGTCATGGGGAGCTCTCCCGCCAAGTCTAAGGAACAGCAAAAACCGAGCCCATGCAGTGGCAGGGACTACAACTCCACTCAACTCCTTTCCAAGGTCGCCTTGTTTCTGCATCAGGCTTCACAACCTTCCACCCAGGCTTGTACTTGTCTCCTCAGTCTGGCCCACCAGTAGCTTGTCAGCAGCAGCTGCTGTGTTCTGCTACTCCCATAGTGCCCAAGCTTCTCATGCACCCGCCACACGATCTCCTCCCTTGCCCCCGGCTCCGGTACCAACTTCCACCCGCTGGCCGTCCGTATCTACAGTTAGTTGCTGCTGGTACCACCTGTAGTGCGCCCCTCGTGCCCTTGCTCTGGCTCCCACTGGTACATCTCCTGCCTCCTCTCCCTTTATCCATCCGAGTGCCTCGCGGTCCTCCCATATGTCCTCTTGTCGCTGCTCCCCCTTCCCTTCCTCTGCTCCCTTTTCTATCATCTGTGTCATGGCACTCAGTTCTGCCGCTGGACCCCTCTGGTCTTGTTCCTGCTTCACCCATCCTCCGCTGGTCTTGGCTGGATTGCGTGGTAGCCCATCTGCATGCTGAAGCGTCTTCCCTGACCGATGGATGATTTTGAAGTCGAATTCTTGTAGGCGCATCGCCCACCTTGCATTCTTTCCTGTCAGTGTTTGGTTTTGCATCAGCCACTGCAGCGGCTAATGGTCTGTAACCAGAGTGAACCGCCAGCCCTGCAGGTAGACCCAGAAGTGGGTTACGGCCCACACTGCCGCCATACCTTCTCCTTTGTACGAGTAGTAGTTGGCCTCGGCAGCGTTGCAGCTCCTGCTGCCAAACGCCACCACCCTTTCCTCCCCATCCACTGTCTGGCAGAGCACTACCCCCTTTCCGGACTTGCTCCAGTCGGTTGATAGTCGTAATGCACGTGTCGCCGTTGGCAGCTGCAATATGGTGCCGACCTTGACTGTGTTGATCAGGTCCTTTCGGGCGGTCTCTCCAGCTTCTCCCCACTGCCAAGCCTTGTCATCTCACAACAGCTGATTCAGCGTGCCTGCACACTTGCTGAAGTTGGGCACAAAGCGGCGGTTATCTAATACTATGAAAACGCGAGTGAGTGTCATCAGCGCGCCGAGCCCAAACCCCGGCGAAAAATGACGGGAAATAGGCGAAACCCGGCGAACCAAAGTTCGTATGCAGCTACCGTACATGTCCCTTTGCGTTGCCGTAATTGTTATACGTGCATGCAGGTACTGCATGCGAAGCCAAGCTAGTAGTTCAGGAAGCCCAGTAAGGCTCGTAATCTGCTCTTGTATGGGGTTGGCTCCATGCGGTCTAGCACGGCAACTTTCACCTCCTGAATGCCCAGGCGCCCTCCCTGGACCTCGAACCCCAGAAAGCCGATGGTCTCCTGCCCGAACTTGCACTTCTCCGGATGGCAGGTCAGCCCTACCCCCACAATGGCGTCCAGAGTGACCTTCAAGTCCAGCACGTGTGACGCCAAGCTTTCATCACCCGCGACGTACTCCAACATCTCCACCAGAGGAAATACACTACCTTGATCATGAGTTCCAAGGCACAGAGTACAGTAACCCCTACACGAAAGACAAGGATTACCTGCATGAAAGACAAGGCACGAAAGACAAGGATTACCTCTATAACGTTAAGGAATAAGAATGGAATATGCCCATCCCTCTGCTCGCACCAATTCCGTACCTTCTGGATTTCGCTGTGAAGACCAGAGACCTCGACAATTTCCGACTGCACTCCAAAAATCGGCCCTACCTGCTTACCCCAAGGATGAACGCGGCAGCATCGACAACTTTAACCTGTAGTACATGGACAGCTGCTACGGCCAATACATGGTTGGCTCCACACGCTACATCTCCAATGCTGTTCCAACTCACACGATGGCATAGGCCACCGTTGCCAACAACCACCGACTGCCAGTGAACTCTCAAGGAATTGTGGTCCTTCAAGGAACCATATCACCCTGAATGATGTGCTGATCGTCTGGGACCACAAATACAACCTCCTCTCGACGTCCCAGTTTGTCTCATGCGGTGTGGAGCTACTAGCTGATCCAGCTGCCGGAGACATCAATCTCCACTACCGACGCCCCAACCTACCCGGCAAACGCGAGAACCCGCTACAGTACATCGGGCGAGCCCGATCAGTCAACGAGGTCTACATACTAGAATGTGATGTTCCCAGCTACGGCGGCGACAGCCATGGACTGATCGACCAGGTGCCTCTCAACTTTGCATGGACAGACGAGAAAGACTGGACTCGCCCAAATGGGCGTCCCTGGGTGACCCATCACATGCACATGTCCGAGACTAACTTGCATGATCCAGGCGCATATGGCATCTGCAGAACATGCAAAACACCTATCGCATCAATGCTGGCACCGGCCTTGAGACACTCGAGGTTGAGGATGCAGACGCCGGCATGACCATCCTTGAGCTAGCTGTCGCATTCACAATCGTTCCTCACCTGGATGAGGACGCCCCCTCAGGAACCGTCAGGCTCCGCCTCGACCATGCCACCCACATGGATTTCAACCCCAACTGGCAGAAACCGCAGTGACGCTCGTACTGGCAGCAACAGCATGGGCAGAAGAGAAAGGGGCAGTAGTAGCAGCAAAGACAGAATCTGGGACAAAGGCAAAGGAGAAAGCAGCAAAGTCAGCAGCGGTCGCAGCAGCCAGAGAAGCCAACGCATCAGCAGCAACAGTAGAAGAAGCAGCAGCAGAGGCAGCATCAGCAGTAGAAAACGAGGGAATGGCCATACCACCAACACCAGCCGAGGCACCAAATGAGCCCTGTGTCCCCCAACAACCAGGTACTTGGGCAGAATACGACGAGGTCCCCTTCGACAAGGACCCATACAACTAGGGCTACCACCGCAAAATACCGGCACTCTTGAACCAAGCAGCCCACACCCACTCGACACATTGGACCTGCTGCAGAAGTGACAGAAGAACAAGCCACAAGACTAGACTTGGTTCAAGGGCCTCCTCAGCCTCGTCTCCCTCAGCCGGTGACTGCACCTGAGAAACTGAAGAATCCCCTGTAGGAGCCGTAGTGCGGATTCCTTGCCCTTGCTGTCACAGCCATATCTCCCACGGAGGAAGCACCAACACTTACAGCCAAAGAATGCCTTGCTCGCTATCAGCGTTCCCGCCCAGGGACATTGTGCACCCAAAAACACGTGGCACCAACGGCTCGGCCACACCTCTCGCACCACCCCTCTCGCACCACCCCTCTTGCACCACCTAGGGCACCGCCTTAGGGCTCATCCAGGTCTAGTGGCATAAACATCCCCGAGATGAAGTGCCCAGGGGTCTGCCCCGGGCTGGGGAAAGGCTGCGTCAAAGGCCACTCTGCTGTGGGTGATGAGGGTGTCCGCCTGCAGCTGCTGCAGGAGCACCGACCACCGCTGGCGGAAGTGGGAGAGCAACTTCTTGGCCGGTGTGGTAGGAGGGCTGACCCTAAACTGCATCAGCACTGTGTGGTCGTCCAGCGCCCCATAGGTTTCCACTGCCAGGGCGTAGAAGCCCACCCATGCCGGTCAGTCCTCGTAGTCTCTCTCCTTGGCCCGGGCAGCCTCCCTGGCCGCCCAGCCGGGGAGGCCGCACGGGGTCAAGGTCTCGGCGCTGGAGCACGGGGTCAGTGACCATAACATCCACCCCACTCTCGTAGTCCTATACCGCCATGATCGCCCGTTTCTGGTTTGTTGGTGTCGTGAACCGGGTGGTCTCGTGGTACACGCTGAACTTCGCCTCCCGGGCCATGCAGAGCATCGCATGCACCAGGGAGTGTGGATGTTTTTGAGGTACCTCTCTCGATGCACCGGAGGATGTGGTTTGGGAGGCTTGGGTCCGGGATTGCTGCCCTCCTGCAGGGGCAGCCGCCCAGGACAAGGTGGGGCAGGCCCAGGCGGAAGGCCAGCGCCGTCCCAAACTGGTCCGGTGTGAGGCAGAGGTCAGGCCGAGATGGGAGGGCTAGCAGCCAGTCACCGGCCCCTGTGACGCTCAGGCTGATGAGGCGGGTTCCGTGGGCGTTCTCTAGGCTGGGACGGTCCAGTAATGTGTCCACAAATAGCTCATCGGCACGGCGGGCGTTGATGTCCAGGCTCAGCCAATGCTGCAGGGCGCTTGTCGGGGTACATGTACGCGCTTCTGCGAGTGCCTTGCGCTTCTGCGTGCCAGTGCCATTGGGAGGCGAGACTTCAAGTCATGGACGTTACCGGCTCTGCTCCTCGCCAACTTGGCAGGGTCTGCCGACCACTCGCACACTTCACTGTGCATTCGCTTGTCAATCAATCGATCTACGGGTTGTGTCGCCGGAGCCAATCTTATCCCAGCAGCACATCGTAGCCGTCGAGTGTTGTCGCCAGCATCGGCGCGCTGAAGCTGAAATTGTCACCACACTTCATGCAAACAGTTCGCACGCAATCGCGTATCGCCAGCGGGGTGCCGTTGACCAATCGGGCGTCGATCTCGGCCAGACACCGCTCCAGGGGTAAATTCGCCGTCGGTCGGTGAATCAGGCTGTGGCTCGCACCACCATCGATGATTTTTTTTATTTTTTTTTTTGTCGTTAACCCTTCCTTCTACCAGCACAGGGTGATCCTTGGGTTCATCCCCGTTATTCGTCCAAGAGCTGTCGATAGCATATACCGGTACCACTACCTGGTGGGAATGCTGATTCATGGGCGATGCAGCCGTGTCACTAGGGGCACGTCTGCTACTGACGAGAGTCGTTTCCCAGCTTATCCCCATCGTTGTTTTCCTCTACTTCCGGTCAGGGCAGTCAGCATATCGGTGACCCGGCTGGTGGCAGTGAAAACACTGTCGCTTCCTGCGATCTTCATCGTTCACCACAATGCCGTTGATCGAGGGTGGTGTATGAGGGTGGCCTAGCTACGCCAGGGCTCAGTAGGTGGGGTCCGAAGACCCGGATGAGCGGTCCCAAGGATTGGGGGTTGTATCCTACGAGTTGGATGACCCTCTGGGTGCCCTGGACCGGACAAAAGGGTCCAGGACTTGCTGCGATAAGAATCCATGTGCCTTGGCTGGCTTGGTCGGTTTTTGAGTGGGGGATGAGAAGCTACATAGCTTCATCTTCAAATTGGATGTCCTGCCATTCAATGGCCACCAAGTCCGAGTAGCGCAAGAAGCCGGCGTACATTAGAATCGGGATCGATCTTTTTTGGAACTCGGTTGGGTTGCTTGACTGTAGGAAGGAGGCCGCCATGTCGTGGACCTGATGGAGTGAGACCCGCTCTTTAAGCCTGCTGGGATGCGGGCAATGTCGCTTTGCAAAGTTTCGCACTTGGGAGGTGAAAGGGCCGGTGGTGGGGAATGTTGAGCCCGTCATCCAATGGGCAAGCTCACGGCAGAGCATGTGAGCTGAACCACCGACAAGGAGGCCTTGCGTTGGATGACATACACCAGGTAGAGCGCGATGGTCATGTCCGATGCCGGCAAGAACGTCAGGTTGACCTTAGTGCAGAAGGCACAAAACTTCACCCAGTAAGGCTCATATGTTCTGATAGTCGAGCTGGCACGAGAGCGGGCCAGTAGGTCGTGTTGGAGCTTTGGAAGCAAATCTGGGGACACACAGGTGGGTGTGGGTAGTCAAATACACCACGGCGTGCGAAGATGGTGCTGCTGGGTAAATCTGTGCCTGAGAATGCTTGACTGTGGGTGCCGACTGCAAGACACTGGCTGCCGTGTGTAAGAGGGATATATGCTTGGATGTGTGGGTTCCACGATGGAGGGGAGGTTTGGAGTGTTGTGTGATGTCATCATTTGCTATCACATTCTGTCTGCCTCCCATCCCATGTTTTCAACTTGCATGTGTGGTTTGAACATGTGCAAGAATTTGTGTGTGGTGTGTTCTGGAGTTTGGGAATGTGTTTTGTGTTATTTTGTTTGAGCAGGTATTTTGTGATAGATCTTGAGAATATCTTTCCGACGCAACAAGAATCGCTTCAATCGGAGCAAGAACGCGAAAGCTATGAAGATTCAAAGTTCATGAGCTTGCGTTACAATTGCGGCGGTTACAAAGTGAAGTTGTGGGGTGACTCTATATGGAGTTGGGACCTTTGGGGTTGGGGAAATTTGTCACTCTATTGTAACAGCTGCAAATTGGTTGGGAACAACCAAGCTAGGTTGGCAAGGGTGGCCAACTTGGATGGATTGGTTGGGAAGGGACAAATGTCAAAGTTGGGGTTCCTATAGGGGGGGAATCTTTGTGCTTATGGGGTTTCCTTGGTTGGGGACTCTCTTGGGACCTTCCCTCTCATCCCTCTCTTCTATCCCAACTTTTCTCTTGCTCCTCTAATTCCTTGTGAGATTCTTGAACTTTGATTGAACTTTTGAGATTGAGTTAAGTTCTCCTCCTACAGCTTACCCCCTAATGCGTCGAAAGCCATAGCGTCGCGAATAATTCATCAATCAACGTGATTCAAAATGGGAACAGTAGCTAAGATTAAGAGCTACAACATATCCAAGTTTCGCGACATTCCAACGGCTAGTTTGTTGTCGACGTCGTTTCTTCTGAAGACGACTTTTCTTTCTAGAATTTCGGATTTATATTTTGAGTAATTCTAGCTCCTAAGTTCACCTAGACTCCGTCCTTAATCCTAACATGGAGGAGCGGCCACCAGCTTGCTCCGGGCCAGTGTGGGACGATGAGGGTGAGAGATGCGCTCGTGCGTTGTGCATGATGGAGTACTGCGGGGATGAGTTGGGGTGGTGGGAATGCGAAGTTGTTCTCGGCTGTCCATGCGAGCGAGAAGGCGCCGGCTGCTGTGGCATCGGGGTGGGGGGCCTTAGAGCAGAAATGCGGCAAGTATGCGTTTTGGGGGTTGGCGAATAGGTCGATGGAGTGGGGCCCCCAACGATGCTCGAAGAGGCGGACCATGGGAGCTTTAATGAGTAGTCGTCGTAGTCGACTAGCTTGGAGAGCTCGTCTGCGCGACTGTTCAGTTCGCGTGGGATCCATTCGATGTCGAGGCGAATCTCAAACTCCATGCATGTTTGGATGATGCCCTTGCATGTGATGGTGAGGTCGAGACTTTGGGAGCCTCCTTTGCGAAGGATAAGAACACGCCCTGATTGTCCACCCGCACTAGCACGTGTTTGTTCCGGATCCTGGGCGTGTACATCTGTAGCGCCAAAAGCACGCCATCGATCTCCCTTTGTGTGCTGGAGGTTGGGTGTAGGGCTTCAGGCACTGCAGCGCTGGCCTCCGTCGCGGCTCCAGGAAATGTGTTCAGCGTGGCACCCCAGCTGTGGGCACTTGCGTCCACGTGGATGACTGCGTCGTAGCTGTGCCGCACGTCAAACGGGGCGCCGTTGAAACGGTCGAACTCTTGGATCCATAATCTCAGCTCTTCGATGGTGGGTGGGGAGAGGAGGACCATGCTGGTCCATGTTGGCGCGTCGTTGATAGTTTCGAGCATGGTGTGGCTGAACGCTCGGGTAGTGGTGCCTAGTGCGACGGCCATCGATGCCAGCATGCCTGTAACTCGGGCCAGCTGTCGGATTGGGACTTTTTGTTCGGCTTTGCTTACACGCATTAGGGCTTGGATGGTGGCGTTGAGTGTGGCTCGCCGCTCATCGCCGATGGAAAACCGGCCGGCTTGTCTGACGAGTTCTATGCCAAGGAACTGAAGGTGCTGTGTTGGTATCAGCTTGGACTTCTTCGAGTGGATTCTTCGAATTCAAAGCCGAGGAACGTCCAGCACGAAGGGCGGATGTCGACATGGTGATAGCCCAATTTCAAGTCAATGGCGAACATCCAATCTCCTTGGCGGGCGAGGTTCGCCACCCGGTTGAGTCCCTCATATTTAAACTTGGGGACGATTAGTGCGTCGTTCACCTTTCAAAGATCGAGGATAAGGCGGCACTTGTCTTTCTGCTCAACCACGTTGAGAGGGCTTATGCATCTCAGTTTCGCCGCTGTTATTTGCATGGCCGCGCCAGTCTCGACGAGTTCGAGGATGGCCGTGTGTGTGAATGTTTCGTGTATGCGTGCGCTGGCGTGGTTGCGATCGTGAAAAGCTGGTGGCGGCCCGAGTTTCCATGGCATCCAGTATCCTTTGGCAATGACGGAGAGGATGAAAGTGCTAGTGCACCACGAGCTCCACCAAGCGAACGTGGTACGTAGGCGGCCACGCATCTGAGTGACCATCTTGTCAGTAACCACGTATTCGTAGGGGTCACCACTGTGTGCGTGTTCGTAAAGTCGGGTGCATGTGGGAGTGGCATCATGCATGGCGAGGCAAGGGACAAAAGCTTAAGTTCATATGCAAGGCCAATGCGTGCTGGAACCCTAGAGCGTGGAGGGGGAGTGTGAAAGCTTAATGGCTACGGAGGGCATGCCGATCTGAGGTGCAACATGCGAGCAAAGATGCTTGGGTTGGTGGTCGACTGCACTTGAGCGAGTCTGATCGGCCGTGATCGGCGTGTTTGTCAAGTTGCGCGTTCGCGCATGCCGAGCCTGCGTTCGAGCCAGCGCCCCGATGTTTGTGCATGACTTTCTCCTTATAGTCCTTCCCTTTTTGCCCACGTATTCCCACCACTTGTGCCTTCACTCGCGCTTCTACTCTTGTGCGCATGTTCCCCTCTATTGCGTCTTTGCTTGCATTCTGATTTCTTGGGTTTCAAGTTTCAACACCCGTGCTCTCTCCTTTCTTTCCTCTGGCCATCTCTTGCTCCCATGCTCGTATGGCATGCTTGCAAGTGTTTTTGTTGATTTCCCCCCTTCGTGGGCCATACCGCGTGCGCATGCTTCCGTCACTTTTTTTTTTACTTTTTTTTTTTTTTTTTGTAGCACAACAGGGCTGCAGGGTAGACTTTTTGTGAAGCTCGCATGATGCTCGATTTTTGTTTTGTTTTTGTTTTTTTTTTTTTTTTTTTTTTTTATGTCCAGCCGATAAGCTGCTATGTGGGGGTGATTGGCGGCCCATCTGTGTTCCTGATGGCCTCCCTTCTCCGGCCAGGGGTGCTGCATGACATGTTGCAAGGATTGAGCCATTATGCTTCGCACTTCTCCAATTCCCCCTCCTTTTTTTTTTGGATTGCGGAGCAACGTATTGCGATCGATTTTGCGGAATTTTTTTCACGTATAAATAAAATTGATATCCAACCAAAACTAGTTTTTCGTTCTAAATAATTGCTTGGGTCATTTGTAAAATGTGAGCAGATCTTGGTTGCCTCTTCCTATATCGTTAACTTTTGTCAGGTCTCATGCATGATTGCATCACGTCCATGTGAACGATGCAATCAAGACCTACGCTAAATTGGCATGTCATACTCCATGACATGAATATATCTGAAAATGTGTAATTTGTATGCGCCACAGTAAAAAACCCAAACTCGAGGCTACCGCTTCCCCAGCTCTAGCATGGGGGGGAAGTCAGCAAACATAAAGTTTGAATAATTGACTATGACATGGAGCAACTTAGTTTGTGAAATCCAAAAAGAAAGCTTAACCTATCAATTCTATTTCAAGTGAGTTCCACTCAAGGAGCGCATCAATGAACCTGTTGTGATTTGTAGGTCAAGCTTACCTTTTTGAAAAACACAGAAATGCGTTGCAAATGAAATGGGAAGATAAGGCAAGAAGCAAGCCAAACCAAGAGAATCAAACAAGAATCATCAAACCTATGACCAAAAGCAACGCATCTGCAAGTGCGGTACAAGACTGGAAAGTCTACTTATAGAACGCCTCCTAACGAAATGCACCTGCAAATCATTCACAACCGAATCCACTCAGAAGAACCTGTAGGCAAAACAAAGCAGAAAAATAGAAGCAGGTGGTGCACTGTGTATGTGATGCAATGAATATAACCAGTAATAAGAAACGTGTGAATGAGAAGCAATGAGAAAGGTAAATAAGAGGACAATGAAAAGAAGAGCTCAGAGAAGGGGAAAAGAAAGGTCAGGAGCATGAATCATGGTGATGTGAACGAAGTAAATGAAATCAATAGAGGAGAAAGGTAAGAAAGGAGCAAAAGTGAAGTAGGAAACGGAGAAATGCAAGAAGAAGGCTGAAACAAAAGAGAAACAAAAAGGAGCAGCATGGACAAATGGTATGGAGCAAGAAAGAACGGAAACAAAAAGTGTTGAGAAAGTAGATACAAGGGTATAAGAAAAATCAGGACAGAAATTAAGGAAAATAAGAAGACATGAGGGAAAGAAGGAAGAAAGAAAGAAAAAAGGAATCAAAGAAGGAAATGGCGAGAAGAAGACGCGGAGAAAGGAAGAACACTTAGAAAATGACCTAAGAAAAACATAAGGAAACCTTAAGGAGGGAGGGAAGAATATTGGGAAAGCAACGAAGGAAAGAAACGAGAGCTAAAAGAAGAACAAAGAATGAAAGCACGAAAGAGGAAGGGAGAATCATGGCAAACAGGAAAGAGAAATAAGAATCAAGAATATAGAATCGAGAAAGGGAGGGTAAGTGAGTGTGCAAAAAATGAACATATAAAGCAAGCAAGGATTGACATACGAAAGAAGTGCAGGTATAGGTATGGGGGTGGAAGGGAAGGAAACAGAAAAATGAAGACAGGAAAAACGGGAGAGATGAAAGGGACATTACAAAGAATACGGTGAAAAGGAAGAAAACGAGGAAGAAGATGGAGGAAAAAAAATATGAACATGCAGTAAGGGATGAAAGACTACCAAGGAGAAATGAATGCAAGGATTCTAAAACAACGAGAAACGAAAAGGAGCAGCGAGCTCAATTTGAAAGGAGAAAACGAAAGAGTCAATAGTAAATATGGAATGGAGAAAGTAAGGGAGGGAGACTAAACCAAGGAGAAACGATAAAATTTGCATCAAGGATGGGAATTGAACTAAAGAGAAAAGAACCGCGGAGAAGATAATGATCGGAGCCGGAAGGGAGTAGAAAATAGAAGAAGGAAGCGAATATGACGAAGGGAAAGGAAGAGAAATGAAAGAATTCCACTGGAAAAGAGTCGAAATAAATGGAGACATGAAAAGGTAAAGGGGTGAAAGAAGAGAACGCATAACGGAAAGGAAGAGAAGGAGCGGGGTAGAAGGAAGAGAACGGAATCAGCGAAATGTGTGGATAAAAGAAAGTCAACCACTAAAGGGAGGTATGTCAAAGGAAAAAAGGGAGGTATGTCAAAGGAAGTCAAATAAAGAATATAGAAAAGAAGTGGCAAATAGGAAGGTTCTAACTGACAAATAGAGAAAACGGAATAGCCTTCTTACTCTAATGTAAGGGTCGATACTAGCCAAGGTGCACACGCTGTAGCACGTAGCGTACATGCCCTGTTGAGCCCAAGACGATCTAGAATCCAGCTTGACAGAGCATCTTCTAAATCTCACCAGAGAACAAGAGCGTGAAAGAAAGTAATTAACCCAAGGAGGAGTTCTGTTTCGTCGCAAAAAATACGACGTCGCAAGCTTTGTAGCAAGTTACCTGCAGGACGTCTAGCACAGCGGTTTTCCATGTTAGTAACGCAAAGGTCTGCGGTTTGATACCTACACGTCGAGGTATTTGGTAGGGCTCGTGGCGTTTGTTCCTCATGTGAACTTTTTAGTTACACTCTGAAAAAAATAGTGTAGCTAAGAACATAAGAAGCAACAATTAAGATCGTATTCTAAAGTTGGGCCGATGAGCAAAGTTTTCCCATGCGGCCCGAAATGTCTAGAAATGTCTAAAATTGGGAATGCAATGTTGGGCTGTGCGCTTCGGCCTTTGCCGAAACCAAAAGTTTCGCCCATGTGCCCTGCGACGTGGGCGCACGACCAACGCGATCAACACACCCGGCGCAAATTGGTACTGTGGATGAATGCGCCCCGTCTGGACATGAGCCACGTTTGCAAAACAGACGGCCCAGTGGCACCGTTACCGCATCAGCTGCCCATAACAACACACAAACAAACAAGGCACAAAACGAATAACGGTACATTCCTCTGTTCGCCTATGGGTCACAGCCCGTTGTGTGTGCTTCCCAGTTGGCCGCGAAATTTTGGAGGTCGCATTTTTCATGGCTTGTTTTCGGTGGCCTTTTCGTGAGCGTTTCGCAGCAAGGTTAGGTATCTACCACGGTTTCCCGAGTCGCATGGGAAAACTTGGTGCCGATGGGAAAACTTGGTGCCGATGGGAAAACTTGGTCGTCGGCCCAACTTCAGAATTCGATCTAAGTCCACAGTTGCTCATTCCATAGTTGTAGCATTGTGTGAGTATTAATAGTTTCAACAGAAGTTTAAATTTTAAATAAACTTGCATACACTAATAGTTTTTTTTGCTGCACCTCTTGTGGTGCTCCTTTCCCATTTCTCTGGTTGTGTTTTTTGGACTAAAAACCTCAAAAAACAGAGGACCACTGCTCCTCGTTTCGAATCCAAATTCATCGCTACTCAACTATGCTCTAGGCATGCAAAATCCGCCCCACAAAGTCGGGCTATCACTTGGGACCGAGGGGTTCTATTCCCCTTCCCTTGATCTGAGCCTAGGGCCCTCCAATGGCCTACATTAGGGCTGGCCCTCAGCCGCCCGTGCCCCCATGGGGTGGGCCCAATGGCCTACGCACACACCGGGTGCATTGCGCCTTGCGCCACTTGCGCAAACGCCCATGGCCCGACTCCTACACCACAGGTGCGGGTCCTTGGCCACCATGTCCATTTGCCGGGCAGATGCTGGCCACATGCCCCGGTTGGCGACAGCAGAAGCAAGTGCCTCGGGAGCCGCAGAACTCTCCCGTAGGCAGCGGGCCACGCTTTGGCGTGAATGGCATGGGCATGCGGCCGCCTCCGCGATTGCCACGAGAAAAAACACCCTCGGCACGGTCCATTGCAGCCACGTTGGCGACGGCCTGTTTGAAGGGCCTGGAGGTAAGCAGGCTCTTCTGCTGGTACATCTTGCAACACTTGGTAGTGCAAAAGTCAGAGGCGTCTTCGACTTGGAGGACTTCGAAGCGCCGAGATATGAGGGCGAGCGAGTCGACGAGGAATTCGAGGCCGCCCAGCGCGTCGCCGTGCTGCACCTTGTACTCCGCGTGCTTCACGTAGGCCCGAAGTTCCTCCAAGACCTCCGCTTGCTCGCGCACGGCCACATTGAGGAAGGATGTCGTCGAGAGGGTGGGGTTAGTGGACGAGAGGGGGGGAGGTGATCCGTGGGAATTGAATTTGCAGCGGTGTCGAGGACCTCATTGTCGGAGTCGTCACTGACTTCGTCGAGGCCCGGCGTCTTGGTTCCGCGTGTGGCTTTTTCTTTTTTTGCAGGTTCCTTTTTAGCAGATGCAAAATCAGCAGGTTGAGCAGTTTCTGCGGCCGTAACACTCGTTGCCTGCTGCTGCGCGTTGACCTGCACAGGGGTCAATGACGGGGTCAAGGTCGGGGTGGGCGGCGCGTCAGACGAGGCAGTTGCATGCCCCCTTTTGCGCTGGCAAGAAGGACCCGCCACTTGCGGCGCCAACGCGTGCTGCGGCTCGGCGTCAGGCGCGAGTGGCTGGCCTTGCTCAGCCACTTGCGCGCGCAACTCGGAAGGGGGCGGGGGCATGTTAGAAGGCTGATTGTTGACCTCGCCCCCTCCCAGCACAACGTCCACCCCAATTGGGGAAGACGCCCCTTCTTCTGCCCGATGTTGTTCCGCCGGTCGCCCGCAATTTCCAAGGCTTGGCGACTAGACTCGGAATTGGGGTGGACGGTTGCAACGTTGGACTCGTCGCGATTATTCGTAGTCGGGCCTTGGCAGATTGGTTAAACTTAAAAATATCGGAAAGAAGAGTTGAGGGAGACTCGCCGCATGGCAAGGTTCTAGTCTTAGCCAGCTTGAACGGGAGAAATGGCTAGAGCGGGAAAAGTTGACTGAGCCGTTTGAAAAATGAGAGAAACATTCAGAAATGAGCTCCAACCCACGTATTAGTTGGAGAAGGGCGAGTAGCGCGCTTCGACGATGCCCAAAAGTTTCAGTACAATCAACTTCGCTTTCACAATACACAATTTTGAAAAACACTGCATGTGCTTAAAATTATAATGTTTCTGCCCCGCAAACATCATACGTTCATTCAGAAAACTGTCCGAAACGCCATTCCGAAAACACCTGTTTCTGCCTAGAATGTCTTTTCGCGGACTGTTTTCAGATAACACATTTAGGATAGTATCCTAGTCTCGTTTACACTAATCGTCGTCCCACAGTGGCTATTCGTGCCCTTAAATTGTACACGTGCTCCCAAACGTTGGACGTGTAGAAGTGAACCACGTGTTTAGGGTGGCCAGGATCTAGAGTTGGTGGAACCACGAGTAAAAGTTAGCAGAAGACATTACTCTTTGTATTGAAAATGTCAGAAATGACAAGGATAATAATAATGGATAATACAGACATATTTATAGTATAGGAAGTACCTATTCGGATGTGTATCGCGACTATTCATGTGACATGACTAGTGACTGTTCGTGTGACAGAGTGGCGTGACCCTTCGGGTGACTATACGCGCGAACCTACTGTTCACGCGTTGACTCGCTACTGCTGACGTCATCACGCGCGTCCTTCCATATGAGGTATCGCGTGTCAAGATATATTTGTATATATTATAGGCTAGATAGGTGCATGCTCATAGAGAGTAGAACTTCTTATGACAAAACCACCCTGTGTCACTCATTCTAGTTCATTCCGTTATTTTGAGATCGCGCTACTAGTACAGACTAAGTGTTATATCGGGAATGCATAAGTAAACTTTGTCGAGTATACTTTAACACTCCCTTCATTCCAGAGTGTATGTCTCTTGGTAAGTGTCGCCACGTTTGCACATTCCAACCAGGTTGGAGCAGTACTGAAACTTGTCGGTTGTTGATTGTCGTATCCCCAATTTCCATCTCTACATGCCCATGTACTTTGAATTATTTCTGCTGCTGCTGATGGTGCTTCTGTTGGCTATGCTGCAGGTTCGTTGAGGGACTTGGGGCGTGAAGGATGAGGCGTGACGCAGAAGACAATCAGACCACGATGGTCTTGGCATTGGAGATATGTTTCCAAGTGATGATGCCAAGGAGCAAGTGAGATATTCTTCTCACAGTTGCCAGGTGCCTTCACATGTGAAAACCGTATAACAGAAACGCCGTCGTTAATTTCTGCGATGCCGACTAAATTACTTTTGTCTTCCTTCTTCTCATCTAGGTACAACTCCATGAGCATCGTGTTGGCACTGCTGATGAAGCAGATACCACTTTCCATTAGCTGCGCTTGTGATAATAGGTTGAAGCCGAGTCCCGTAACGACAAGAACCTTGTTAAGGT
Source organism: Closterium sp. NIES-67 (assembly GCA_027943415.1). NCBI lineage: Eukaryota > Viridiplantae > Streptophyta > Zygnematophyceae > Desmidiales > Closteriaceae > Closterium > Closterium sp. NIES-67. The sequence continues at coordinate 761,032 of BQMB01002150.1, forward strand.
GAACTGAAACTTCGGTGTCGTCGGACTCTAGTATTAGGGAGAATACATCGGCGCTCAGTATTTAGGGGCCTCGATAACATGTACGGTCAGTGACACGATATAAACAATCAGAATTAGTGAGTTCGCAACATGTTTCATCAGTCGGGTTCCACTGTTAGTCACAAACTACAGGAAAAAAGTTCCACGAATGGTCACTAGAAGTAACCCTCGCCCGTTTTGGAACGTTTTCCCGCCTGCGCCAGCCTGATTTCGTCACCATTGTGGCTGGCGCGGTATTTTTCCCGAGGTCCAAGCGCAGTTCGAGCGAAAAGAAACAATGGTCCCAATTAAAAATCGTTGGACATTTGTTGGTCGAGAAACACGAAAACACGATTTTGTTTCGAAGCACATACTTTTGTCACAGAGTGTAGCGCGTCTCGCGATGATAAAAAATGGCGGCTTTGTCTCTACCGCATTTACGGCCCCAAAAAAAAGTCAAGCCATAAACTTGTTGTCGTTCCCGAGTCGCCCGAAAACAAAAGCATATATAGATAGCTACTGAGGTTTATTTTCGGGAAATGAATATGTTTGAAAACACTTTAAGGTGCTTTCAGAACCGCATTTAGTTGTGTATTAATTTCAATACAACAAATCTATTAGAAGTCTGCCGGTTGTCTTTTGGTTTTTTCAACAAATGTATTTACCGGAAAAAAATTCCGTCGAATTACGAATCTACAGATCTTGTCATGCTCGAAACAAATTAGCGCACGCGCACTACAGTTTAATTTTCATGGCCCAATTAGCTTATGTAACAGAAATACGCGAGGCCTCAATTTTGGAATTTTGTGTGCACGACGTCCAACGATTTTTAATTTGGGAATACTTTACGTAGTTCTCTCGAACTGCGCCTGGAGCTTGAAAAAAATATCGCGCCAGCCACAAAGATGACGAAATTGGGCTGGCGCGGGCGGGAAAACGTTCCGAAACGGGCGAGGATTACTTCTACTGACCATTCGTGGAACATTTGTTTCCTGTAGTTTGTGACTAACGGTGGAACCCCACTGATGAAACATGTTGAGAACTCACTAATTCTGATTGTTTATATCGTGTCACTGATCATACATGTGATCGAGGCCCCTAATAGTGTGCGCCGATGTATTTTCCCCTAGTATTACATCTCCAATTCGGATGGCTTCAACAACTTGATTTTTGGCCACTGTGATGTATTTTTCTCCGTTTGGCAAGTCTCTCCAGTTGAGGAGATAGTGACTTGAAGACTCCATGTCGTGACCGCAACAGCTGTCAAGAAACCAAAGTGTTACGTACGCTTGGCGATGTGGGCGTACGGCTGCACGTTCAACCGTCAAGAAAACCCGTTCGGCTGCTCTGGTTCTTCTTCATTAACGACTGCTGGTTCTGGAGTTTCTGAACGAGGGCGAAGACGTGGAGGTAGGTTGGCTGTTTCTTTTCGGGAGCGATGGGCCAGCCAATAAACTACTTTTCGGCCTTTCGGCGTTCGTCTCCTTGACCTCGTCCGCGCGCCTTTGCGGTTACCCTGCACGCAGACGGGTTGGCCACGAGCAGTTTGCGGAATGGCACGGGACGTCGTAATCGCCAATGGCAAACCAGAGGTTGTGTCGTGAGTGATGCCAGCACACGTCACACCAGCCGGCATCGCGTCCCTTGCGACGATGCGTGCGAGCCATCGCAACGAGTCTGTCCATACTAGTACAGCGTCCTTCCATTCGCCAGTCTCCAGCGGCACGCGTTCCTTGGAGTTGCACCACTGGCACTAGTCACTGTGATAGCGTCGCTAGCCCCTACTATGCGGTCGCCGTGCGTCGCTAGGAAGAGCTCGTTTCAATGCGTTCTCCCTGCTTTAGCAATCGCCGCTCTGCTCGAGTGCTCGCCCGCTCTATTCGGCGAGGATTGAGCGCTCTGGGATCACCGTGAGCGGAGGCTCGGACGCTGCGACGCGCGGCAGAGCAAGGCCGAGAGGGAGCGAGGCAATGGCCCCAATGCTAGGAGGCGCTTGGGCCGCGGAGGTAGAAATAGCCACGAGGTTAGACGTTGTGACCACCAGTCCGCATAGCTTCACCTTCTGTTGTACTACACCTCCCGCGATTGCCACACATTGCAGAGCTAGCGCCGCAGCACCTGTTGTGCTAGTAATCGTTTTGTGTCTGTCGTCTATTGCCTCTCCCCCGTGCTTCGCTTCTTCTCGTCCTCACGACGACAGGCTGTCACTCAGCCTCGTCCGTGCGACCTCTCAGCCTCGTCCGCGCGACCTCTCAGCCTCGTCCGCGCGACCTCTCAGCCTCGTCCGCGCGACCTCTCAGCCTCCTTTGCGCGACCTCTCAGCCTCGTCCACGCGACCTCTCAGCCTCATCCGTGCGACCTCTCAGCTCGTCCATGCGACCTCTCAGCCTCGTCCATGCGACCTCTCACCATCGTCCGTGCGACCTCTCAGCCTGGTGCGCACTACCTCGCGCCACCGTCGTCTGGAGCACCTCCTCTCTCTGACTGCATCAGCCTCGCTCGAGATCGAGCCACCGCCGTCTCAGGGAGAAGAGGCAGACGCGCGTGTGAGCTGCACGGCTGGTGATAAGGCCAAGGCTGCAGCAGCATGTGGCGCAGCAGCATGGGGAGAGCCAAGGCCGCCATGGCGCTGCTCGCCGTCACCGTCGCCGGTACGCCTTCCACCTGCTCCTCATGCCTCACATGCCCGTCATGCCTCACATGCTCGTCATGCCTCACATGCCTGTCATGCCTCACATGCCAGTCATGCCTCCCATGCCCGTCATGCCTCACATGCCCGTCATGCCTCACATGCCCGTCATGCCTCCCATGCCCGTCATGCCTCCCATGCCCGTCATGCCTCCCATGCCCGTCATGCCTCCCATGCCCGTCATGCCTCCCATGCCCGTCATGCCTCCCATGCCCGTCATGCCTCACATGCCCGTCATGCCTCACATGCCCGTCATGCCTCCCATGCCCGTCATGCCTCCCATGCCCGTCATGCCTTCACCTGCTCTATCATGCCCCCTTGCTCGCTTCCCCCCGTGGTTGCATGCCCCCGTACTCGCATGCCCCCGTGCTCGCTTCCCCCCGTTCTCGCATGCCCCCATACTCGCATGCCCCCGTACTCGCATGCTCCCGTGCTCGCATGCGCTCACATGCCCCCGTGCTCGCATGCTCGCACACGCCCCCCTGCTCGCATGCTCTCATACGACCCCGTGCTCGCATGCTCTCACATGTCCCCGTGCTCGCATGCCCCCATGCTCGCATGCTCTCACATGCCCCTGTGCTCGCATGCTAATGATGCTCGCACAGTACGTGGTGCAGCCTCAAACAGCGAGTGCTGCATCCTCTCATGCGCCACTGCCGCTCGCCTTCCACTTGCGCACTCTCCTTTGGCCTTGGACACGTGCTCATGCCCATCACTGCATCCACTCGCTGCCTGCCCTTTCCATGCCGCTGCTATTGTTCTCGCAGCAACGGCTAGTGCAACCGCAACAGCCACTAATGCGAGCGTGCAGGCCCAGGTGAGGGTTGGCACGCAGATGAAGATCAACGGCCGTCCTTTCTCCTTATATCGCTGCGCTGCGTCGACCTGCCGTCCAAGAGGGGGTGCGGGAAGAAGAAGGTGCGCGTGGCATGGACGCACGAGGGCAAGGCTGCCAGCACGGCGATTCACTTCTTCCCGAATTCCGGTTGCACAGGAAATGCGGTGGACACTCTGGCGCAGGGCAAGGGGTGAGTTCTCCGATTCGTCCCTGTCTCTTGGCACTGCCTTGATGCTCTCAGCGCCACTCCTTCAAACCCCATCTGACGGCCCCTGCTCCCATGCCGCCCTCCCCATGGCCAGCTCCAAGGCCATTGCCAAGGCAGTCAAGTCTGCCCGCTGCGTCATTGGTGCGTCCCTCTTGCCGCCACTCACCCCCTCTCTTGCATGCTTTTCCTTGCCACATCACCTTGCTCCACTCTCACCCCGCACTCTCACCTGCAAAGCCTTGTGTCCTCCAGACTGCACAGCACACGTGTCAAGGTGTCAGCATGCCGTGTGCCTCATCCCCTCTCTCTGCTGTGCGCCAGAGAACATCTGCCAGCATGCAGTGTGCCCCGCCAACGCCTTGTGCATCGCAACCACCGACCGCAAGGGCGTGGCGTGCGAGTGCAATGACAGTTACTTGGCGCGCAACCGCACGTGCATTCCTGTGGACTCCACACCCAAACCAGAAATCAGTAAGCCTCATGTCTATTTGGCTCAGCACATGCACTCTATGTCTTTCACCCTCTCGCCCCCCCGCCCCAACCCCTGTCTGAACTATAGCCTGTCTCATCCGTTGCCTGTCTCAACCATAGCATATGTGGGAGCACTTCTGGGGGGGGAGCGCTGTGGTCAATAGGGTCCCCACTGCTCTTGGTTGCCATGCTGCTCTTGGTTGCCATGCTGCTCTTCTTGACAAGTCCCCCCCCCCTGACCTCTGCAACCCACCAGCACTCGTTAACCTCGGCTTGTGTGTTTGACCTTCCCAGCGGGCGTGTGTGGCGGCGACAAGGTAACCTATTGTCAGGCGGGCACTTGTGTTGACAGCGGATCCTGTCGCGTTACCCGCGGGAAGACATGATGAGCATTCCCACGGGTAGCACAGCAGCATGGGGATGGGTGAGCTGAAGGGGAGTAGAATTGGGTAAGAGATTGGTTGGCTTTAAGACATATACGGAGCAAAAGGGGAGAGGTACAATACCATACTGTACAAATTCAGTAATGGGCGAGGAAATCGAGGCGCGAGGAGAATGGAATGTCGAGACATCCCGGTGCGAGCTGGAAAGGCGGTGGAGAGCGTCAGCAAAGGGCCCACCTGAAGTGCGGAGGGCACGACGAAATCTCAGTTCCCAAGGGGAGAAAGCAAGTGGTTGTGGGCGAGCAGAGAAAGCTGTAAATAGGATGAGACTCAGTAGGCATATCGCTTTTCGCTTGTATGTTTTCCTTCTATACTGCAAATACGCTCTAAGTCTACTAGAGTCTAAGCAGTGCGGGAATTCGGCCCTAAGCGGACCCGAGCAGCCATTGCAAGGCTTGTAACATACAATCGAAAAGCGGAGAGGACGTGGGTGCGACCGCTGAGGTAGGGATCTAACTAGCGGTGGGTCAAGGAAGCAGTGGGTGTTGCAACGCGTGCAGCGATGAGTCGGGAGGCGAGTCCTGATTGACATCGTCTCAGATCGAGGGCAAGATATCCGGCGAGGAGCGTGGAGGCGAATGAGCAGCCTCCTATGCTTCCGGTATATCGCGTGGGGCCGCATGAGCCCGAGGGACGTGAAGCGGATGCTTCAGCAGCGGCGAGATCAGGAGTCCAACGCGGGGTAAGACGTCGGATCTCCAGATCCGCGGAGTCACAGCGGACCGGGGCTGAATATGTGCGGGGAAAACGTCAGATCTCCAGATCCACGGAGTCGCGGCGGATCGGACTGAATTCGCGCGGAGGAACGCTAGGGCGCGGAGTCGGATCGCGGGAGAAAGAAGTGGAAAAGGAAGAAGGCAGCGAGATAAGCTACCGAAGGAACGCGGGCCAAGATCTATGCCAGAGCGAGTGGCCGGAGGATATTCTGCAGGGGAAGGTGGAAGAACGATTTTGTGGGAGAGCGGGCGGTCACCGGTCGCCAACGTACCCAAGATAGAAGTGCCCGAGAGATTTTCTGGCGTGCCGGGTGAAGAACACCTATTAAAGAATTACAGTGGCGGAAAGAATTGTCCACATGTTTTGCACTTTCATGAATTTAGGCCGATTAATGGCATGTGTACTTTAAGCCTTAATTAAAGGCCTTACCCACTGTATACCGGCCAATATAAGAACACAAGACAATGCTTCACATTTGATGAAACTGCTATAGTTAACAGATAAAAGCAGACATAGGCAATCACGGTACGTCCGGACAATAAGTGCCAGGCGCAGGCAGCAACTTTAACTACTCTAAAACTACTACATGGTCCACCGCCCTTTCGCCTTAATCACCGCCTTCATCCTCCTGGGTGTTGGAAATACCTCAAGGAATTAAGCGTTTATGAAGTGTAACACCACACTCGAGTGAAGCCGTATCGAGTATACGAGTCAACGGAGGTTACACGAGGAGGTTGGACGAAAGAACACGAAAGGACGAAAGAACACGAAAGGACGAAAGACTCGAAGGGTCGCAACCGGAGGTTGCGACTGACCATTACAATTGCAAGGGTGGTAACCGAATCGACCATCGATAACCGTTCTTCAACTGTATTCTACAACTGCTTTACTTTCCTATCTTCTATATATCGCTGTATGCTTGTTTCCTTTAATCAATCACTTGCTCTCACATACCAGTGCAAGGGTTCAACTACTCAACCTTCCGCTGCACTACTCAAGTATCTTGTACAACTGGGACTTAGTCTCTGAAAGATCCCAAGGGCTTTTTCTCAGCCCAATACTGGGCATGCTGTCGATCAAGTTGGTGCACACCTCTGATGGGATCTTCTTCCATTCCTTCTGTACACGCTCCCACAGGTCCACCATACCAGTGGAAGGCTTCTCGTACTTAGCCAGCTCCTTCTTGAGATGAGCCCAAAGTTGCTCACTGGGGTTCAGATCGGGACTTGAAGATGGCCACTCCAGCACCCCAAACCCCTGCTCTTGAAGCCACTGCTGCACTAGACGGGACTTGTGCTTGGGGTCGTTATCATGCTGGAAGATCACATCCGAGGGGGAAAGCTCGTAAAAGTCGATGGTATTCTTCAGCTCGTCCTGCAAAATGTTCAGATACAGTGGCTTGTCCATCCTACCATCGATTTTGCACATGAAACCCGCCCCCTCATACGTCATGCAGCCCCAAATCATCAAGCACCTGCCCCCATGTTTCATGGTCTGCTTGATTTGGTGGTGTTGGAGGGCCATACCTTCACGAACCTAGGCGTACGCGCGGCCGTCAGAGCAGAATCTATTGATATTGGTCTCATCCGACCAGATCACATGTTTCCAATCCTCAACGGTCCAATCAACATGGGCCTATGCGAAATCGAGCCTATCGCGGATGTTTTTCTTAGAGAGGCGCGTCTTCTTCGGCTGTTGGGCTGCGACAAGGCCGCTAGATTTGAGCACGCTACGCACCGTCCTAGGATGTACCGTAATGCTGTGCTGCGATTCGACGATCTGGGCCGCGTGCTTCGAGGTTTTCGCCTCGCCACTAGTAACACCCTAACGATCCCACGACGAATTCTATCCGTGACTATGCGTGGACGACCAGCCGTGGGCATTGAAGGACGCACATCCTCGAGGCTAGACTCTGAAATAGCCTTGAGTCCTAGATCATGTACCACGCCAAGCTCCTTTGCAATTCGCCTCGTGCTATACCCCCTCCGCAACAGGGTTAAGTTCCGTCCGCGACTCGCCTCATCTAACGGTCTCATCTCGGCCTAGTCGAAGCCTCGGGTATACCCTCTTTCCTGACTAATCCAAACTTGCGGGAGCAACTATGGAGATTATGCAGCTACCGAAAACAGATCTAGTCAGCCGCTTGGTTGAAACTGTCTGGATGTACTCACGCGACGACAATCTTGTCCTCACTAGTAGTGCGACCACTTATAATGGCAAAAGTGTTACCTCTGTACAACTTGCACTCGTAACTTACAACACAACTTCGGAGATTCAGTGTTACCTCTTATAAAAGCATTCAAGTAATTAGTTGAACCTAAAAGTGGATATTATCCGGGCAATACTTTCCGCCACTGTACATCTTGCTGATTGAAGACATTCGCTACTGCTAGGATTGAGAAGGGCAAGATCCAGTGGAATTTTTCCGAGGCCTGGGAAAGACGCTCCGAGGGGAGGCACAGACGCTCTATCGAGTGGAACGGGCGAGGCTGCTCCGCCTGTGTGAACAGGGAGAGATTCCTCCTAGCAAACTCATAGAGGAGTTCTATGACATCCTACGTGAGCAATTCCCAGGCGATACGGCAGATAGGGTGGCGGAGTTCAGTGAGTTTCGCAGAGGAAGAGGAGAGTGGTTGCTGGCCTACTATAACAAGCTAGCGGAATTGTCAGAAGATCTCAACTGCATAAAGGACCGACTCATGGTCACGAAGTTCTTAGGAGGATTAGTTGAGGAGTTAGTTAACGAGATGAGAAGCGCTTTATATCCGATCCGTTCTAGAGCCACGCTGAGGCAGGTATATCAGATTGCTAAAGAAGCAGAGGAAGGGAGGCGCTATGTAGATATGATGAGGGGAGCACGAAGGCCAACAGAACGGACAAGGCCGATGTGGTCGGCGACGGAAGCGCGGCGGTCAGAGGAGGAAAGGCGGGAGAGACCGAGAGACGATCGACGCTGCCACAAGTGTGGGGAAATCGGACCTATGCAAGGACTGCGCGATGGGTATCAAGTGTGACCATTGCGGGCAGATGGGCCATTTTAGGAGAAGCTGCCCCAGAGCTCCCACCTGCAGTGAGTGCGGAAGGAGAGGACACCTCGGCAGCCAGTGCTACAGGAGGGGAGGAGGGCAAGTGGGGCAATCTACGAGAGAGAAAGAACTGGAGCAGGAAGTAAAGAAGCTAAGGGCACATCTGGGGAAAGCAGAAATCAGTGAGAGGAGCTTCCTCAATGTCGACGTCGACGTCAACGTCAAATCCCCTTCATGTGCTTCTAGACATGCATGGGAATTCCCGAAATGGATAGCTAGGTATGCATGGGATTCTCAGATTGAGAAACCTAGAGCTATCCAAACTAGACACTTGCTACCCTAGAGTCTTCTCTCATATCTCTGCTGGAAGGATGTGTCCAGCAGAGCATAGCATCGAGGCGCTATGCCAAGATGCTATGCTTGATGGACACATGACTATTCTCCCGAGTCGCTATGCTATTCCTTCCTAGTATAAATATCTGTCTCTTATATAACGATCATCATCGTCTCCATCATCCCCTAGTGGCCCCGTCCCCTAGCGGCCCCGTGGCCCCGTCCCCTAGCGGCCCCTCGGCCCCGTCGACTAGCGGCCCCGCAGCCCCGTCCCCTAGTGGCCACGTCCCCTAGCGGCCCCTCGACCCCGTCGACCAGTGGCCCCGCGGCCCCGTTCCCTAGCGGCCCCTCGGCCCTGTCGACCAGCGGCCCCGCGGCCCCGTTCCCTAGCGGCCCCTGCGCCCGCCCGTTAGCCGGCCCGCGCCCGCCTGTAGTGGCCCCCGCGCCCGTCCGTAGCGGCCCCCGCGCCTGTCCATAGCCGGCCCTCCCGCACCTGCCCGTAGCAGCCCCCGCGCCCGCTCGTTCGTTGGCCCGCGCCCATCTGTTCGCCTCCCCTCGCGCCCGTCCGTTAGCCAGCCCCCGCGCCTGTCCGTCGCCAGCCCCCGCGTCCGCCCCATCTCTGGCCCCGCGTCCGTTAGTTCCCCGGCCCCGCGCCCATCCGTCACTGGCCCCCACGCCCGTCCGTAGCTGGCCCCCGCGCTCGCCAGTCGCCAGCCCCCGCGCCTGTTCATCGCCGGCCCCACGCCCGTCCATTCGCCGGCCCCGCACCCGCCCCATCCCTGGCCCGCGCCCTTCTCTGTGCCAGACCCGCCAGCGCTCTATCGCTCAGTCCAGCAGTACAGTGCCGATCTCTATCTTTCAGGGTTGTGTGCCCGCTCAGTGCACTTTCTCTGACGGCTCTACTGGAGTGGCTGAGACGGCCGCTGCAATACAGGCCCGTCCTGGAAAGGGTCATCGCCCAAAGGCTGGGCGTGGTGGTGGGGGTGGTTTGGGTGGAGGCGGTAGTGGAGCCGGGTCGTCTCCTGGGGGTGCTAACGAGGGCCCCAGGCCTAGCACCACCGAGCAGCAGCAGGTTCCCCCGCCTGAGCAGCAGCTGTCACAGCAGCAGCCGCAGCAGCCACAGCAGCAGCAGCAGCAGCAGCCGCAGCGGCGGGTTGGTCGTCTCCCGCCTGGGTGGCCCGGCGCGTGACGACTAGTGGTGGTGCGGGCAACGGGCGCTGCCAGTACCAGCTTCAGACCGGCCCTCACCGTGGCCTCGTGTGCGGTAAAACCAGTCACACCACCACTTGCTGTTTTAGTCGCCTTGACGACCTGTTTCGTCTTCGCTTCGGCCCGGCGCCCGACCTCCCCGACTGGCTCAGCTTGCTTCGTAGGGGTGTTCAGGTCTTTGATATGGACATGGATGAGATTAGCTCTGCGGTGTATGTTCTGTATGTCGATGACTCTAGTGTGATTCGTTCCGCTTACCCCCTGTTGCCTTGTGTAGGAGTGCCTAGCTTAGACTCCCCTGCTGCGTCAGGCGTAGGATCCCCTGCTTTGCTTAGTCTAGGCTCCTCCGTCGCGTCCTCAACCCCTCCCGCCTCTGCTGCACTTTCCTTCACCCTGGACTCCGGCGCTTTCCGGTGCTTCTTCTTGGACTCCACTACTCTCATGCCGCTTGCCGCCCCCGCCGAAGTTTCCCTAGCTGACCCTTCCTCAGGACCTGTCGTAGCTCGTAGCTCCACTACCCTTCCTTGTCCGGCGGCTCCTTCGGGCTTGCTTACAGGCCTGCACATCCCCTCGTTCTCTAGGAACCTAGTTGGTGTCGGCTGCCTCCAGGACCTTGGCGTCACCACTACGTTCCCTGGTCACGAGCGGTACGCTGTCTGTACCGAGGCCGCCACTAGTGCTCCCCTCACCGCGTTCCCCCGGGACCCGGTGTCCGTCCTGTTCACGCTGGACACCGCGCCCCCCCCCCGGTTGGGGCGTGTCCCCAGGTGCCCGTGTCTCCTCAGGTAGCTGCGGCTTGCTCGTGTCGGTCCCTTACTCACCCGACACACCTGTGGCACCACCGTCTAGGTCACCCTGCCCACTCTCGTCTTTGTCACATGTCGCAGCACGGTCTTGTCTTAGGTCTTCCTGGGTCGTTCCCCGAGCTCCCCTCCTCACCCGCGCCGCCATGCACCCCCTGCGTCAAGGGTCGGCTCCGTCGTGCCCCTCACTCCTCCTCGTTCCCCCCCACCACCGCACCCTTGCAGACCTTGCACATGGACGTCTGGGGCCCTGCCCCCGTCCATGGGCCGCGTCGTGAGCGCTACTTCCTCGTCCTTGTTGACGACAACACTCATTACACCACCGTGTTTCCCTTGGAGCGGAAGGTCGACGTGCCTGACGTTCTTATCCCGTGGCTTGTCTCTGCGCGTGTGCACCGTGGTCTCCCCGTGTTGCGTCTCCACTCTGATCGCGGTGGCGAATTCGATTCAGGTTGTCTTGGTCGTTTCTGTCGTGCGGAGGGCATCACCCAGACGTTCACCTTGCCGGACTCCCCGCAGTGAAATGGGGTCGCTAAGCGACGCATCGCTTTGGTCATGGAGGTGGCACGTACCTCCATGATCCATGCCGGTGCACCCCATTTTCTGTGGCCGTTCGCCGTTCGCTACACCGCTCACCAGCTTAACATGTGGCCGCACCCTCAGCGGCCGCAAGTTTCGTCGACCCTCCTCTGGACCGGGTATCCTGGTGACGCATCTTCGTTCCATGTCTGGGGCTGCCTTGCTCACGTTCGTGCCTCTGGCATGGACAATTTCATTGCACGCACACTCCCCTGTGTCTTCCTAGGTTTCCCCCTTGACTCTTCTGACTGGCACTTCTACCACCCCCCGTCGCACCGTTTCTTTCACTCTTGCGACGTCACCTTTGACAAGTCCGTCTCCTTCTACCACCGCTTTCCCCACTGTGGTCCCCCGGTTACTCCCCCCCTGTTCCTGGTCCCTCCTCCCCCGGTCGCCCCTGCCCCCCCTCCTTCCCGTCCTGTCCCGTCTGGTGTGTCTCACGTTACCCCACTCCCGTCAGTTGTCCCGGTTGAGGAGTCTGCTGACTCTGGTGGCCCTACGTCGCAGCCGCAGCCGCCGTCGCAGCCGCAGCCGTCGTCACTGCCGCTGGAGCAGCCGCCACCGTTGTCGCCGCCACGGCAGCAGTTCGTGCCTTCTAGGGGTGTTGGCGTTGAGGAGGGTGCTAGTCCTGGGGCTCCTGTCGTGGCTTGTCTCGGCGGGCCCGGGGGTGGCACCGGTGCGAAGCGAGCTTCTGGTTCTGGGGGTGTTTCGTCTGGGGGTGCTAGAGTGGAGTGTTCCGGAGGTAGCCGTGGAGCAGCTGGCAGTCCGGGTGTTGGCGTTGTGCAGCCGTCGCAGCAGCAGTCGCCGCCGGTGTCCGCCCTTCGCCTGCTCGGCCTTCCCTCCCCTGACCGCGCGTCTCTCCCTCTTCTACCGTCTCCTCCTCTTCTTGTTTTCGGCCCTGTGTTCCCTCCTCCGGACTCATCTCCGGCTCGCCTTCCCCCTCGTTCCCCTCCTGTTACTCCTCCTCTGTCTCCTGACGCGACGCCTCCGTCTCACGTCTGGTCTCGCCGTCCCTCTCGGGCTCGTCCTGTCGCTCCTGTTCCTCATTCTCACCCTATGTTAATTCGTTCCCACGTGTCTCGTCCTCCCCTCCTGCCGTCGCCTCCTCCATCCTCCCTTGTCGCCGCGCCTCCCCCTCTGTTTGACTACCTTCGAGCCGCTCGTCCTCTTGTTCCTCAAGTCCTTGCCTCCCTCGTTACCGACCCGTCTGTTCCTGTTTCGCGTCTTGACGCTCTTGTCGCTGCTGTCGCTGAGTTCGCGTCTACTCATCGCCTTGACTACGCCACCGCTCTGGTCTCTGACCCTGCCTGTCCTCCATCCGTCAGGGGTGCTCCTGCCCTCGGCAGTGACGCCTTGGTGGACCGGCAGTACGAGCTTGCTTTCCTGTCTGAGGCTGCTCCCCATCTCTGCTCCATGCTGCTAGTCCCTGAGGGTGACCCAGACGCCTTTGACATCCCGACCCCTCGCACCTACGCTGAGGCCACTTTGGGACCCTGGGCCTCTTAGTGGATAGCTGCCATGGAGCAGGAGATGGCATTTTGGAGATCCACCGGCACCTACGTCGACGCAGTTACCCCACCTGGGGTGAACGTAGTCGATGGCCGCTGGCTCTTCAAGGTAAAGCGCCCCCCTGGAGAGCCGCCTGTGTTCAAGGCGCACTACGTGGCTAGAGGCTTCAGTCAGCGTAAGGGGGTGGACTTTTTTCAGACCTTCGCGCCGGCCCTGAAGATGACTACTCTTCGGGCTCTACTACACGTAGCAGCACAGCGCGACTACGAGTTACACTCCCTCGAGTTCTCCACAGCTTTTCTTCAGGGCAGCCTACACCAGCAGGTCTACCTGCGCCGCCCTCAGGGCTTTACTGGTACCTTCCCTCATAGGACCGAGTGGCTCCTGCCGCGCCTTGTCTATGGCCTGCGACAAGCGCGAGTGGCACGACACGCTGCACGCTACCCTAGCTGACCTGCAGTTCTTCCCGTCCTCTGTCGACCCCTCGCTCTTCGTTCGTGCTGGCCAGACAGCGTTCTACATCCTTGTTTACGTAGACGACCTTATCTTCGCTACTGCAGACAGGGACGCACTGGCCTTCGTGAAGGCAGAGCTGCTGAAGAGACACACCTGCACTGACCTAGGAGAGCTGCGCCACTACCTTGGCCTGCAGATCTCCAGGGACAGAGCAGCGCCCACCATCACACTCTCACAGTCACACTTGGTGCGCCAGGTCCTTCAGCGGTTCGGTTTTCAGTTTTCCTCTGCACAGCCCACACCTCTGCCGGTGGACCACAGGCTCTCAGGTCCTGTTCCTGAGGAGTCAGCAGAGCCCAGTGGTCCGTATGCGGAGCTGGGTTGCCTCTTGTACCTGATGACTTGCACTCGCCCAGATCTCGCATACCCTCTCAGCATCTTGGCTCGCTTTGTGGCCACAGGCAGACACCGACCACAGTACTGGTCTGCCGCTAAGAGGGTTTTACGTTATACATCGGGCATGGGGTTAGTGCTGGGAGGTTGCATGCTAGTGGTCCTTACTGGGCATACAGACGCTTCTTGGGCAGACGACGCTGAGACTCTCAGGTCCTCTCAGGGCTACTGCTTTAGTCTTGGTTCAGGTGCTGTGTCATGGAGAGCTACCCGCTCCTCGTCTGTTGCCCAGTCCAGCTGCGAGGCTGAGATTTACGCCGGTGCCATGGCGGCACAGGAGCTCCGCTGGCTGACCTTCTTGCTCACTGACTTAGGTGAGCGACCTAGCTCTGCCCCGGTCCTCTATGCTAACAACATGGCCATGGTCCTCCTGTGTCAGTAGCCTCGACTTGAGGGCAGAGCGAAGCACATCCAGCTGCGGTACTTCCTCCTGCGCGAGCTGTAGCAGCGTCGCCAGGTCCGCGTAGTACACTTGGCCTCTAGTGCCAACACAGCTGATATCTTTACGAAGGCGCTGGCGCCTAAAGATCATCAGCAGCACTGTGTACAGCTTGGTCTTGTTCCTATAGCCTCTCATTTGCTAGGGCCTTGATTGTGTACAGACCTTTATATATATTTTTATTACCCAGATAGACTGGCCTTGTGGCCAGGCCTGACGTTTAAAAAAAAACCCCCCTGAGCTGTCGACTAAAAAAAAACATTTACCCTGAGGGCTCGGTGTTCAAAATTTGCCTACCCTGATTTGTAAGTGTTCAGAAATCAAGAACCCTGAAAATCCCAGGGTTCACCGAACGCATTCAGGGTTGCGTTCAACACGAAGGGGGGAATAAAAAATGGGGGGAAAAAGGGGAGGGAATCAAACCGAGGGGAGGGGAAGAGCGAAACGGAGGGGAAGGGGGAGGATGGAAACATAGGGGAAGAGAGGAAGCGAAACAGGGAGGGAAAAAGTGGGGGGAGGGGGGGGGGTTTCGAAATACAGTAGAGAGGAATGGGAGAAGCTAAACGGAGGGGAAGGGGGAATCGAAACAGAGGGGAAGGGGGAATCGAAACAGAGGGGAGAGGGGAAGCGAAACTGAGGGAGAGGTGGGGATCGAGGCGAATGGGGCAGTGGCAGAAACCTCTCACGCTTGCAGCGCCATGGGCAAATTGAGGACGTTAATCATACGCGATCATCTAACGGCTGAAATTTGTCGAAACGATCGCGATTGATCGTGGCCGTCAAAGTTTGATGGACTTCAGTTGACCACACGGGCAATAAAAAAACTTTCCTTAAGAAGGGAGCATTGTCGCTAGTACCCTTCTATGACTTGACCGTTAGCCTTTTTTATTGGTAGTGGGAGTGTGGGAGGGGGGATAACTTGTGTGAACAAGCCGTTTTTTTTGTGTGCTGTCACTGCCTATCAAGACTTAGCTAATTTTGTGGGTTGTTGTTAGGTGTGTAAGGGGGATGTCTGTACGACACATGACTTAGCCGATTTTTGTGGGTTGCTTGGTGTGTGAGGGAATGTTTGAGGACTTCACCAATTTTTGTAGTTTGTTGCGTGTGGGGGGGAATGTCTCTGGAGATTGGGGACTTCGCCTAAATTTCCGCATTGTGAGCCACATGGATGTCGCACTCAGGGTTCGTACGCGTTACTCCCTGAAAACTCAGTGTTGGGATAACGCAAGCCTTGAAATTCTCAGTGTTCACATACATACAACCCTAAAGAGGTTAGGGTTCAAAAAAGCCCAACCCTGAAAATTAAGGGTTGGCAAAAAAAATACCCTGTGAAATCAGGGAATCAGGGTAAAATACCCTGATAACGACAGGCCTACTTGTGGCCTCTCCCAATGGCTGGACTAGTAGTGCCGCCCTGGTCTTGCTCTTGTGTCTGTACTCCTTTTGACTGGGCTTTAGACCCTTGCCTCAGAGGCTGGACTAGTAGTGCCGCACTGAGCTGCTTGTTCTCCTGTTAGGCACTGCCCCTATATAGTCTAGGGGGTGTGTCAAACATATCTATGTTAGTATAAACAATATAGGTTTGTGCCTTAGAGGGTACAACACACTCGCCTATATACCCCTGTACTCTCTCCTAGTTCATTCTTCCATTATACATATTATCTATGTAGAAGTTATAGGCTAGACTGAGGTATGCTTCTAGTGAGTACAACCAACTAGTATTTGTTCTAGGTTTCCACCTCTAGTAATCATTCGTTTCTACGTTAACATGGTATCACGCTTAGGTTAGGATCCCCCCGCCTACCGCTTCCGCCCGTCGCGCCTCCTAGGCCCCGTCGCGCCCCCTAGGCCCCGTCGCGCCCACCCTGGGCCCCGTCGCGCTCGTTAGGCCCCGTCGCGCCCCCCCTGGGCCCCGTCGTGCCCGCTGGGCCCCGTCGCGCCTCCTAGGCCCCGTTGCGCTCCCCCTAGGCCCCGTCGCGCCCGCTGGGTCCCGTCGCGACCCCTAGGCCCTAACGCGCCCCCGCTGGGCCCCGTTGCGCCTCCTAGGCCCCGTCGCGCCCCCCATGGGCCCCGTCGAGCCCGCTGAGCCCCGTCGTGCCTCCTAGGCATCGTCGCGCCTCCTAAGCCCCGTCGCGTCCCCCCCCTCTGGGCCCCGTCGCGCCCGTTCGGCCCCGTCGCGCCCCTCCTAGGCCCCGTCGCGCCCGCTGGGCCCCTTCGCGCTTCCTAGGCCCCGTCGCGCCTGCTAGGCCCCGTCGCGCCCCCCCTGGGCCCCGTCGCGCCCGTTAGGCCCCGTCGCGGCCCCCCTGGGCCCCGTCGTGCCCGCTGGTCCCCGTCGCGCCTCCTCGGCCCCGTCGCGCCCCCCCTGGGCCCCGTCGTGCCCGCTGGGCCCCGTCGCGCCCCTTAGGCCCCGTCGCGCCCGCTGGCCCCTGTCGCGCCTGCTGTTAGCGCTCGCCCGCCTGGCCTCCTCCTAGTGCCGCTCGGCCTCCTCCTAGTGCCGCCCGGCCTCCTCCTAGTGCCGCCCGGCCCCTTCCTAGCGCCGCCCGGCCTCTCCTCAGCGCTGCCCGGCCCCTCCTCGTGCCCGACCGGCCCCAGCAGCACCAGCCTGGCCCCTCCCAGCACCAGCCCGGCCCCAGAGCACCTGCCCGCCTCCCCTGCTCGGCCTGCCGTGTCCTCTCGGGCCCTGTGTCTTCTGCTTGCCTGCGCTGGGACGCCTAGCTGCTGCCCTACTGGAGAGTGCTGCCGCCGTGTCCCCGCGCCGCTGTGCTCCTGTGCCGCTGAGGAGCTGTGCTGCTGTGCCGCTGTGTCGCTGAGGAGCTGTGCCGCTGACCCTGCACGATGGCTGACTTTGTGCTCCGCCTGGACGCTGAGGGCCACGCGGTTGACTTCGCCGCCTGGCTCTCCGATCTTCGCCGCCAGCTTACAGGTCAGCGCCAGGATGGCCACTCTCTGGTTGTCCATGCTGATGGCTTGCTCCCCCGTCCCCCTGCACCTACTCCCCTCCCTGCTGACCCCTCCTCTGATGACCGTGAGGCTTTCTCTACTGCTGCGCTGGCCTGTGCGATCTGGGACTCACGCGATGCAGTAGCTCAGGTTGCTATTAGTCACGCCCTCCCTGTGTCTGAGCGCTCGCGTTTTGCTACTGTTGAAACGGCCAAAGCTTATTTAGACGCCGTTATTGCTCGCTATTCCACCCCTGCCTCCGCTTCTGCTGGCCGCTTGCTCTTTCCGATGCTGTTCCCAGACCTGGCTGCCTTCCCTACTGTCGCAGATTTTGCCACTCATTTGCGTGCCCTAGAGACTCGCTATCGCACTGCCAGCACTGCTGCCCAGCTCACTGCGCTCCCCCCTCCTTTCTGCATGACGCTCTATTTTATCGCTATGCGCCTGCCAGACCGCCTCGCTAGTGCTCGCGACCACTTTCTTAGCCAGCACCCGGGTGACCTCACCCTGACCGCCTTTGTCGACACCCTCACTGAGATCGAGACTCGCCAGCGCACTATCGCTCAGTCGAGCGGTGCGCCGGCAGTCTCTATCTTTTACGGCTGTGCCCCATCCCAGTGCACGTTCACTGACGTTTCGGCTGCGGTCGCCACGGCGACCCCTCTTACCGAGACGGCTGCTGCTGTCCACCCGCAGCAGCGCTCGCGTCGCGGTGGCCGTGGCCGCCAGGGAGGTAGGGGTGGTGACGCAGGTGGTAGTGGTCGTGGTGGTGGTGACGGTAGTCCGCCTGAGGGGACTACCACCGGTGGGCAGGAGCAGCAGCCCCAGCAGCAGCAGGACCAGCCCCAGCCGCAGCCGCCGTCCCAGCAGCACCCGCCGCCGCCGTGGGCTCGTCTCCCGCCTGGTTGGCCCGGCACCTCCGGAGGCGGTGGCCGTGGTGGCGGCCCGCGCAGCTTGGCGTCTACCAGCGGCTCCAGTGCTGTGACCTGCCAGTACCAGCTTCAGACCGGGCCTCTCCGCGGCACTCTGTGCCGCCGCCCGCACCCGACCGCCCGCTGTTTCCGCCGCCTCGACGATCTTTTTCGTCGTCGCTTTGGCCCGGCCCCGGACCTCCCTGACTGGCACAGCCTGCTCCGCCAGGGCGTGCCGATCTTTGAGTTAGACATGGATCAGATAGGTGCTGCTTTGCATGCTTTGTATGCTGACGCTTCTAGTGTTGCTGGATCTTACTACCCTGTGTACTCTAGTTTAGGTGTTTCACCCTTGTGTAGCTTAGCTTCCCCTGCTGCGACAGGCGTAGGACTGCCTAGGTTGCCTAGTCTAGTCGCTGCACCGGCTCCGTCCCCGGCCTCCGCCACTGCGTCGCTGTCCTTCACTCTCGACTCTGGTGCTTCTGCCTGCTTCTTCCGCGACCGTTCCACGCTCACGCCGCTTGCTGCACCTGCTGTTGTCTCTCTCGCTGACCCCTCTGCGGGTCCGGTCGTCGCGCGCAGTTCTACGTCCCTTCCCTGTCCGGCAGTTCCCTCGGGCTCCCTTACTGGCCTCCACGTTCCCTCGTTCTCCAGGAACCTGGTTGGTGTCGGCTGTCTTCAGGACCTCGGCGTCACCACCACGTTCCCCGGGCACGAGCGGTTCGCTGTCTGTTCTGAGGCTGTCTCAGGTTCCCCCCTTGCGACGTTCCCCCGGGACCCGGTGTCCGGTCTGTTTACCCTACACACCGCTTCCCCCCCGGTTGGTGCGTCCTCCCAGGTCGCTGCAGCTTGCTCGTGTCGGTCCCTCACTCACCCCTCCCTTCTCTGGCACCACCGCTTAGGTCACCCTGCTCTCCCGCGTCTGCGTCACATGTCCCAGCACGGTCTTGTCTTAGGTCTCCCCGCGTCGCTCCCTGCCCTTCCTCCCTCGACTGCGCCACCGTGCACGCCTTGCGTCGAGGGTCGGCTCCGCCGTGCTCCTCACTCCTCCTCGCTGCGTCCTGCTACTGCCCCCCTTCAGACCCTGCACTTGGACGTTTGGGGCCCTGCCCCCGTCCCCGGACCGCGCGGTGAGCGCTACTTCCTTGTGCTTGTCGACGACTACACGCGCTACACCACGGTGTTTCCCCTGGAGCGGAAGGCCGACGTGCCCGACGTTCTTCTCCCGTGGGTTGTGGCTGCGCGTCTCCACCGCGGTCTCCCCGTGTTGTGTCTCCACTCCGACCGTGGCGGCGAGTTCGCCTCTGGTCGGCTTGGACAGTTCTGTCGTGCGGAGGGCATCACCCAGTCGTACACGTTGCCGGACTCGCCACAGCAGAATGGGGTTGCTGAGCGCCGCATCGGCTTGGTCATGGAGGTCGCCCGTACCTCCATGATCCATGCCGATGCCCCCCATTTTCTGTGGCCGTTCGCTGTTCGCTACGCGGCTCACCAGCTTAACCTGTGGCCACGCTCCCAGCGGCCGCAGGTTTCGCCGACCCTCCTTTGGACCGGGTCCCCCAGTGACGCGTCTGCGTTCCACGTCTGGGGCTGCCTTGCTCACGTTCGTGCCTCTGGCACGGACAAGCTCACTGCCCGCACTGTCCCCTGTGTCGTCCTCGGTTTCCCCCTGGACTCGTCTGACTGGCTTTTCTACCACCCGCCGTCTCACCGCTTCCTCCACTCTCGTGACGTCACCTTTGATGAGTCCGTCTCCTTCTACCGCCGCTTCCCTCACCGAGGTCTCCCAGTTGCCCCCCCCCTTTTCCTTGCTCCCTCTCCCCCGGTAGCCCCTGCCCCTCTCCCGCCTCGTCCTGCCCCGTCTGGTGTCTCCCACGTCACTCCCCTCCCGTCGGTTGTCCCCGTTGAGGAGTCTGCTGACTCTGGTGGTACCCCCGGTCCGTCCTTGCCGCGTCCCCCTTCCCCGGTGCCTCCGCCCCCACTGTCGCAGTCGCCGACCCCGCTGCCGCCGCCGTCGCCGTCGCCGCCGCAGCCGTCGCCGCTGTCGTCGCCGCCGCCGCCGCTGTCGCTGCCGCAGCCGTCGCCGCTGTCGCCGCCGCCGCAGCCGTTGCCGCCACTGCCGCCGCTGCTCTCGGCCCCTGGGGGTGCTGGTGTGGAGGAGGGTATTCGTCCTGCGGCTTCTGGGGGTGCCGCTGGTGTTGGAGGGGGTTCTCGCTCTGGGGGTGTTGGTTCTGGGGGTGCTGCTGTTGAGTGTTCTGCCGACGGTCGTTCTGCCTCTGCTGGTCCGAGAGTTCCGGCCCAGCCGTCGTCGCCGCCGCAGCAGCCGTCGCCGCCGGTTTCCGCTCTCCGCCTGCTCGGCCTTCCCTCCCCGGACCGCGCGCCGGTGTCTCCCCCACCGCCTCCTGACCTCCCTGTCTACGGTCCTGTGTTCCCGCCGCCAGACTCATCTCCGGCCCATCTTCCTCCTCGTTCCCCTCCTGTGTCTCCTCCGCTGTCCCCTGACCCTACCCCTCCGTCTCACGTTTGGGCTCGCCGTCCCTCCCGTGCTCGTCCCGTCTCTCCTGTCCTGCCCACCCACCCTATGTTGCTCCGTTCCCACTCGTCTCGTCCTCCCCTCCTCCCGTCCCCTCCTCCCTCGTCCCTTGCTGTTGCACCTCCTCCGTTCTCTGACTACCTCTGTGCTGCTCGTCCCCTTGTCCCTCGGGTCCTTGCCTCTCTTGTTACCGACCCTGCTGTTCCTGTCTCGCGCCTTGACGCGCTTGTCGCTGCTGTCGCTGACTTCGCTTCTACCCGCCGCCTTGACTACGCTACCGCTCTGGTCTCTGACCCTGCCCGTCCTCTGTCCGTCGGGGGTGCTCCTGCCCTTGGCAGTGACGTCCTAGAGGACAGGCAGTACGAGCTGGCTTTCCTTTCCGAGGCTGCTCCCCATCTCTGCTCCATGCTGTTAGTCCCTGAGGGTGACCCAGACGCCTTCGACATCCCGACCCCTCGCACCTACGCTGAGGCCACCTCGGGACCTTGGGCCTCTCAGTGGATAGCTGCCATGGAGCAGGAGATGGCATCTTGGAGATCCACCGGCACTTACGTTGACGCAGTTCCCCCGCCTGGGGTGAACGTAGTCGATGGTCGGTGGCTCTTCAAGGTGAAGCGCCCCCCTGGAGAGCCGCCTGTCTTCAAGGCGCGCTACGTGGCCAGAGGTTTCAGTCAGCGCGAGGGGGTTGACTTCTTCCAGACCTTCGCCCCGACCCCGAAGATGACCACTCTTCGGGCGCTGCTACACGTAGCAGCACAGCGTGACTACGAGCTTCACTCCCTCGACTTCTCTACTGCCTTTCTTCAGGGCAGCCTACACGAGCAGGTCTACCTGCGCCGACCACAGGGCTTCACTGGTACCTTCCCTCCTGGGACCCAGTGGCTTCTCAGGCGCCCGGTCTACGGCCTGCGTCAGGCTCCCCGCGAGTGGCACGACACGCTACGTGCCACGTTAGCAGACCTGCAGTTCTTTCCGTCCTCTGCTGACCCTTCACTGTTTGTGCGTTCCGGCCAGACTCCGTTCTACATCCTTGTCTACGTAGACGACCTGGTCTTCGCTACTCCTGACAGGGACGCACTGGCCTCTGTGAAGGCTGAGCTGCTGAAGAGACACACCTGCACTGACCTTGGAGAGCTGCGTCGCTATCTTGGCCTGCAGATCTCTAGGGACAGAGCAGCACGCACCATCACTCTGACCCAGTCACACTTGGTGCGTCAGGTCCTTCAGAGGTTCGGTCTTCAGTTCTCCTCCGCACAGCCCACACCTCTACCCGTAGACCATGGGCTCTCTGCTCCCGTTCCTGAGGAGCCAGTAGAGCCCAGTGGCCCCTACGCAGAGCTGGTGGGTTGCCTCATGTACCTGATGACTTGCACTCGCCCAGATCTCGCATACCCTCTCAGCATCCTGGCTCGCTTTGTGGCTACAGGCAGACACCGACCTCAGCACTGGTCTGCCGCTAAGAGGGTTTTGCGTTATCTTGCTAGTACATCAGGCATGGGGTTAGTGCTAGGAGGACGCAGGCCAGTGGTCCTTACTGGGCACACAGACGCTTCTTGGGCAGACGACGCTGAGACGCTCAGGTCGTCGCAGGGCTACTGTTTCAGCCTTGGTTCGGGTGCTATCTCTTGGAGATCCACTCGCTCGTCGTCTGTGGCTCAGTCTAGCTGTGAGGCTGAGATCTACGCTGGTGCCATGGCGGCACAGGAGCTCCGCTGGCTGACCTTCTTGCTCACAGACTTAGGTGAGCGGCCTAGCTCTGCCCCGGTCCTGTACGCTGACAACAGGGCCATGATACTCCTGTGTCAGGAGCCTCGGCTTGAGGGCAGAGCGAAGCATATCCAGCTGCGGTACTTCCTCCTGCGCGAGCTACAGCAGCGCCGCCAGGCCCGCGTAGTTCACTTGGCCTCAGGTGCCAACACAGCTGATATCTTTACTAAGGCGCTTGCGCCTAAAGATCATCAGCGGCACTGTGTACAGCTTGGTCTTGTTCCTATAGCTGCTCCCCTGTTAGGATCCTGATTGTGTACTCTCTATTATATATGCTTGTCAGACTGGCCTTGTGGCCTTACCTCCAGTGGCTGGACTAGTAGTGCCACCCTGGCTTGCTTCAGTTTTGGTTGTATTCTTGCTGACTGGTCTCCAGACCCCTGCCTCAGTGGTTGGACTAGTAGTGCCGCCCTGAGCTGTTTGCTTCTTGTTTAGTTTCACCCCTTGTCTAGCCTAGGGGGTGTGTCAACTTATACATATTATCTATGTAGAAGTTATAGGCTAGACTGAGGTATGCTTCTAGTGAGTACAACCAACTAGTATTTGTTCTAGGTTTCCACCTCTAGTAATCATTCGTTTCTACGTTAACACATTCTTCCATTTCAACAAACTGATGGGTCAAATGTAACTACCCCTTCAAAAACTACAGAATTGTCCTCTCCTCTCGTATCATACGGCCAGCTCACCGCCTTGAGATGTCCGTGCCTGCACCTTGCGTAACTTTGCTCTTGAGAGCGTCTGCCGCGTGTTGCAAGGCACGCAGCATGCCGCTCACTTCCCTGCTTCCCACTGCAGGCAGTGCTTGCCCCTGAGCAGTCCAGGGTTTAGGGTCCCACGTGTCCCCACTGCAGCTGCCAGACTCAGCGCCACCAGCTGCTGTGTGCCTGGCACTGCTGCCCCTGCCACCACCACTCTCACCATCCTTCTCCCTAACCGCTCTCCCATCCCCTCCCCCTTTCACCTCCCCATTCCCCACCTCCCCATTCCCCACCTCCCTTCTCCTCCCAGCTTTTGGTTTCACCAGTCCGCCCTCCCACCCCTCCCCACTGCCCCCCATCCCCCCCACCTCCTCCTTGCCCGCTCTCGGGGTCTCCAGATACGACAACCCACTTCTCCACGCCACGCCTGCCGCCCCGCCCTCCCGAGGCAGCCCCCTCGCGCTCACCACGTTCGACTGCCCCTCCCCCTCTTCCTCCCCCCCACCGCCCCCCCAACCCCCCACCCCCTCTGCCCCCTGCCACCAGCCCCGCCGCCGCTGCCTGCTGAGCCAGCTTTGCCCCCGGGCTCCTCTCCACATCCGCACCCCCTGCGCCCGCTGCTCCGCCTCCCCCGCCTGGCCCTCCCCCTCTGCTGCCCCCTCGTCCCGAGCCCTCCGCCGCAGCGGCAGTCTGGCGGCGGTGCAGTGCGGCACGCAGGAGAGCCCGCTGGGCACGGCGGTCGAGGAGGGGCAGCGGAATGGAGGTGAGGGAGCGCGCAATGAGCGCCTGGGAGAAGGCAGTGGCGCACTGCTGCTGCGCGTGCTCCCTGCAGGCGTCCTGCACGCATGCATGGGGCCAGGAGGGACGCCGGGCAAGGGGTCAACGGGGCATGGGGGTATGGGGGCATGAGCTGAAGGGAGACAGTAAGTGTGGAGATGGAGGTGAAAAGAAGAGGGTGAAGGCAAGAAGGGAGGTTATGGGGGATCAGGTAGGAGGGCCTAGAGAGAAAAGGCGCGGTGCAGAGGGTTGCAGGGGAGGGGATGATGAGAGATGGCAAGACATGCAGCCGATATAGAAGAAACTCGGACGGTAGAGATGAAGCGGACACGGACCAGCCGAGCCAGTCATGAAGGTGCGTTATGCCATGCCATGCCATGCCATGCCATGCCGTGCCATACCATGCCATGCCGTGCCATGCCATGCCCTTCCATGCGATGCCATGCCGTGCCATGCCATGCCATGCCATGCCATTCCAGTCACCTGTGCTGTCGCCAGGCACGCCATCATCTCGCGCTCCTCGCACGCCTCCCTCTCCTTCTCCTCCTCCTCCCCGCCCCTCCCCCCCCCGCCCCCCACGCCCAGCAGCTCCATCACCCCCAGGAATCCCCCGCCCGCCCCCCTCAGCCCCCACGGCAGCGCCTCCTGGCACCGCGTGGTGGCGCGCACCGAGCACCCCATGCGCGCCCCCACCTGGGAGGTACAGGGGGGGTGGGGGGTGTGGGGTGGGGTAGCGGAAGGAACTTGAAGGCACGTTCTTGAGAAAAAGGAGGCAGTGACCAACTATTTTGGTATAGCGGGGTTCTTCCCACCGCATGCGTTCGCGTGGCGGCCCTGAACCGGCCAATGCATCATTCTCGGACCTCGCGTCACCTGGCAGAGGTTTTAACAAACAGGGTCAGGTTGAATAACGTCTTACTAGACGATTGCAGCCACACAAGAACAAATGGGTCCTCATGGCCTCTCTACCATGCCGACCTCGCACTGCTCGCATCTCTCCCTCTCACCTCGCACGCACTGCTCGCCTATCTCCTTCTAAACAACAGTGTTTACAACAAACCCGCTGCTACATATGGCGCAAGCTCCCAAGTGATGCGCTCCCTCTCACCTCGCACTGCTCGCCAATCTTCCGCTCGCACGCCCCCCATGCGCCCCGCCAGCTGGCCTCGTCTTGGAACGCCAGCACCCACTTGCCCCGCTCGGGGCTGTCCCCCGGGCCTGCCTTCACGGGCAGTCGCAGCGGTGGCAGCGGTGCGGGCGAGAAGGCGACGGTGGTGACTGCTGGGGACAGCTCCACGTCCGAGGGGTCCAGCCCGCCGTACGTGCTGCTGGCGTCAGGGCCGCCTTTGGGGGGGGGGAATTATGTGTGAAGCGGGAGGAAAGGGGAGAAGGAAGAGAGGGGAGTGAGGGTGGCAGCTTGAAAGGAAGAAGTAGGAAGGAAAGGAGTAGCGATTATCATGATGCAAGGGTTAAAAGGCAGGCAAGGCACGGAAGGAAGGGAAGGCACGGAAGGAAGGGAAGGCACGGAAGGAAGGGAAGGCACGGAAGGAAGGAAGGGAAGGAAAGGTGGCACCGGCACAGGGACTTGAAGGCAGCACGAGTGGACGAGAAGGCGTGTGGTGCAGGGAGCAAGCATGGAGCGGCTGGGAGGGATGACCCACGCACCCGAGGCGGCGAGGGGCCCGCTGATGGTGCCGCCTGCGCCTGTGTCCATGCCGCCCTGCCGCTCACTCTGGTGGCTGCAGACGAGCACAGAGGGAACGGCACAGAGGGAACGGCACAGAGGGAACGGCACGGAGGATAGCGCGGGAATGCAGATAGAGGGCATTGATCCGGTGAATGGAATGGCGGGAGGTTGAGCAAGGCAAGCACACACTCGGAGGAGACAGCGCCGGTCAACTTATGAGTCGACTAAAAAGTCACCTCGCTGCAATGGCGCACGGCGCAAGGGAGGCGCGCACAGTGGCGGACAACCGTGATGGCGAGCATGGCGCCAAGGGGCGCGCACCGGGATGGATCAATTGGCAAGTGAAAGCGACGAAAGTGAAGATAGGCAACGGGCGCAACGGGCGCAACGGGCGGGGGGAAGTGGGCGAGGTGTGACTCACGAGGACGAAGGCGGGCCGGCAATCCTTCTCCCTCGCACAGATGGCCTCGTCGCTCCCTTGCTGCTGTCGCCCTCCTCCACTCGCGCCTGTCGTCCGGGGATCGCCTGCCCTGACGCGGCGTCGCTCGCTGTGCTCTCTATCGCACAGCGCTCGGCGATAATCGTGGCGACAAGATCGCTGTGCTCTCTACTAGGGCGGGGCGAGTGGCGGCACGCGAGGCAGCTGCCACTTTTTGCATCAACTACGGCCCGCTGCTGGCGTGATAAACCCGGCCCACCGACGCGCCACTGCTCGGGAGCGACAATCGACGTCACCCGTTAAGAAGTATGCAACTAAATCAGCAACATGGATGCTGGCGTGCGACAGCAGCTCGTCACGCCCCGGCCGATTGCGTGACCTAATTTGACTTTGAATCGCTGCCTGAAACCGACCCCCTCTCGCCTGTGACATTTCCCTGTGACGCTGAGGGCGTGAAGCGTGGTTTCGCGGTTTCGACCGAGTTTCGAAACTCACGCGGGTAACATTCATCGTGACGCGTTCGCATGAACCGTGACTCACTTTTCACGCCGCTAGTCAAATAAGGTTTAGTGTGGTTCGTCACGGTTCGGTTTCACTTTCCGACACCTTGCCTCGATTGGCCTAAGTCACTCGTGTAATCGGCCCGCAGTGCGCACCCGGTACAGACCTCAAGGGACGATGGAACCTCTGAATTGGTTCACAATACACCACCTTGAAGCGGAATCACGCACACTGCCAGAGGCACCACCTCACACACAGCGTACTAGGCCACCTCGCCTTCATTCCGCTCCTCTGCCTCTCCCCCTTCGCCCTCGCGCCAATGGCGTCGATCGCGCGCAAGCTTCCCGTCCTCCCCGCTGCTCGTCTCGCCGCGCATCATTGTCCCCGCCGCTGCTCGTCGCGCCTCTCCCTGCCGCGCCCCCTCCATTCCCTCGCGTACCTCCCTCCGCTCTCCGCCTCCCTCCCGCGTGCCCCCTCCGCCTCCCCGCGTCTTTCATTCCGCGCGCCTCGCATCCCCATCGCAGCTGTCGCCGCCGTCCCGCCGCTCTCCGCCTCTGCGGGGCGACGGCTCATGGCGGCGAGCGCAGCGGCGGGCGGCGGAGGGGCGGGGGCGCGGTGGGCGGAGGAGGAGTGGGATCGCGAGGTGCTGGTGCAGCACGTGGTGGTGGGCGCGGACCAGCTGCAGCTGCTGCTGGAGCTGCAGCGCCGCATCATCAGCGGTGAGGGGGGGTGGGGAGGAGGGGGGTGAGGTGGGGAGCGGGATGAGGGGTGGGGGTGGGCGGCCAAGTTGGCCGAGCAGGTGGCGAGGTCATGCGCGCTTGCACGAGGTGGGGCATCCACGGGGGTTCGTGCAGCTCGCCATGGGTCTGACGAGTCGTCGCACGCGCGTCCTTGATGCCAACAGCTCTTTGCTCGCCCGCATGCTTCTTACTCTGCGCCCTCCCTCTCCCCGCTCTCCCCTCGCCTCTCTCATCTCTCCTCTTTCCTCTCTCCTCTCTGCTCTCTCTCCTCTCTGCTCTCTCTCCTCTCCTCTCTCATCTCTCCTCTTTCCTCTCTCCTCTCTGCTCTCTCTCCTCTCCTCTGTCTTCTCTCCTCTTTCCTCTCTCCTCTCTCCGCCCTCCTCTCCCCTCTATCCTCCCACCTCTCCCCTCTCCCCTATCTCCTCTCCCTCCTCTTCCCTCTTCCCGCTCCCATTTCTGCTCTCCTGTCTCCCCTCTCATCTCCCCTCTCTCGTCTCCTCTCTCCTCCGCGCCCCACCGTCTCGTCCCTAACCCTCTCTCTGCTCCACGCAATCTCCTGTCAACTCCAAAGTTACGAGCATGCGCCCCTCCCATGAGCCCTTCCACCCCTGCCATGCCAACCACCCCAACCCCAAAACCTCTGGCGCGCAGAGGGCGTGGATCTGAGCGACGTGGCGGCGGAGCACTCGCTGTGCGCGTCGAGGGAGAAGGGCGGCATGGTGGGGTGGATCACACGGGGCACCACTGTGAGTGAGCCACGCAGCGCACCCCACTTGTGCACTCACCAGCCGCGCTCTCACTGCCATTGCCGTCGCACCCTTGACTTCCCTCCCATCCACTGCCATTGTCATCACACCATTGACTCCCCTCCCTCCCACTGCCATTGCCGTTGCACCATTGACTCCCCTCCCTCCCACTGCCATTGCCGTCGCACCATTGACTCCCCTCCCTCCCACTGCCATTGCCGTCGCACCATTGACTCCCTCCCATCCACTGCCATTGCCGTCGCACCATTGACTCCCCTCCCTCCCACTGCCATTGCCGTCGCTCCATTGACTCCCCTCCCTCCCACTGCCATTGCCGTCGCACCATTGACTCCCCTCCCATCCACTGCCATTGCCGTCGCACCATTGACTCCCCTCCCTCCCACTGCCATTGCCGTCGCTCCATTGACTCCCCTCCCTCCCACTGCCATTGCCGTCGCACCATTGACTCCCCTCCCTCCCACTGCCATTGCCGTCGCACCATTGACTTCCCTCCCATCCACTGCCATTGCCGTCGCACCGTTGACTCCCCTCCCTCCCACTGCCATTGCCGTCGCACCATTGACTCCCCTCCCTCCCACTGCCAGTGCCGTCGCACCATTGACTCCCCTCCCTCCCACTGCCATTGCCGTCGCACCTCTCTTCCTTGCCTCGATAGTCTGATATGCATGTGATGCGACACTGGTTCTCCTCGCCACTATGTGCCACCACCGGCATAGGATCGCCATACCTACCCTGCCAATTCACCACTCTGGTCTGGTGTTCCGTTGGCCACGGCATGTCATGGCACGGCATGGCGTGGCGTGGCTTGACGTGGCCTGACCTGGCCTTATGTGGCGTGGCATGGCACGGCGTGGCATCAGGAGCCGGAGTTTGAGGAGGCGGCCTTCAAGGCGAAGCCGGGGGATGTGGTGCGGTGCAAGACCAAGCACGGCTGGCACCTGCTGCAGGTGCTGGGGGACAGGTGAGCGTGGTGCAGTTCGGTGGGGACAGGTGAGCGTGGTGCAGTGCAGTGCATGTTGAAATGGCAGAGAGGCTGCTTGGGGTTTCTGTAGTGCTGCATTGGTGATTGGCACGGATGCACCTGCTGCCTCCCTCCTCGCATCCCCCTCCCCTCTCCTTTGGCAGGGAGGGCGGAGACACAACCTCCTCGTCTTTTCCACTTGCAACTTCCTACTGCACTTGCAATCTCCAGTGCAGTGTGCCACCTCTTATCTCACTCATTTCTGCTCGCTTTCCCCCCACCCTCCCCCCCAGGCATGCAGCGGTGGAGACAGATGAGCAGTGCACTTTCAAATGGTGAATCACCAGCTCGCACTCGCTGGCCCCCTCCCCCTCCCCTCTCCCTCCCCTCCCCCTCCCCTCTCCCCTCGCCCCCGCTTCTCTCCTTTCGCAGGGGTGTACTGGAGGAGGGCGGAGTCACATTCTCTGTCTCTCTCTTTTCCTTCTCTTGCCACTTCCTGCTGCAGTTGCACTCCACCCCACCCTCCTTCCCCCGCCCCCCCTCCTCATCTGTGCATCGCTCCCTCGCCCCCCAGGCACGCGGCGGTGTTGGACCAGGTGACGGTGGAGGAGTTTGCGCGGCGCCTGCAGGAGCAGTACGTGCTGGCGGCGCCGCATGAGGGCAGTGCAGAGGGCGAGGGGCGGTCGCTGGAGGCAGAGTTGGCAGAGGCAGAGGCGGAGAGTGGAGGCAGGCGGGCCGTGCAGCTGGTGGACGTACGGGAGCCCAGGGAAGTGTGAGTGCGCGGTTCATGCTTGCTGGTGGGTTTCCGTGCATGTGCTCCTGTTGCATGCCATGTGCTGTCCATTCTTATGAAGGTCAGTCCTTGTCGCCTATCCCCTTGCTTTTTCGCCCCTCATCGCTTCTCACCTTCTCTCCCCCATTGCCGCGCCCACCCCCTCTTTCCTCTCAAGCACCTTCCTATCTCCCCATTTGTCCTACTCATTCGTCCCCCTCTCCCCTCTCTCCCCGTCCCTCCTCTCTTGCCTCCTCATGTATAACCCACCTCTCACCCACCTCTCACCCGTTCAACCACCACATGGCAGCGAGCTTGCAGCCATCCCCGGGTTCACAGTGCTGCCTCTGAGCCAGTTCGGGCAGTGGGGGCCCACCGTCGCTGACACGCTGGACCCACACACCGACACCTACCTGCTGGTAATGCACACACCGACACCTACCTGCTCGTAATACACACACCGACACCCCACCATCCCAATGCACTCATCCCACCATCCCAATGCACTCAACCCACCATCCCAATGCACTCACCCTCCCATCCCAATGCACTCACCCCACCATCCCAATGCACTCACCCCACCATCCCAGTGCACTCACCCCACCATCCCAATGCACTCGCCCCACCATCCCAATGCACTCGCCCCACCATCCCAATGCACTCACCCCACCATCCCAGTGCACTCACCCCACCATCCCAATGCACTCGCCCCACCATCCCAATGCACTCGCCCCACCATCCCAATGCACTCACCCTCCCATCCCAATGCACTCACCCCACCATCCCAATGCACTCACCCCACCATCCCAGTGCACTCACCCCACCATCCCAATGCACTCGCCCCACCATCCCAATGCACTCGCCCCACCATCCCAATGCACTCACCCCACCATCCCAGTGCACTCACCCCACCATCCCAATGCACTCGCCCCACCATCCCAATGCACTCGCCCCACCATCCCAATGCACTCACCCCACCATCCCAGTGCACTCACCCCACGTGTTCCGCCTCACATATCATGTGCCCATATCTCATTTCATGTGCCCTTATCTCATTTCATGTGCCCTTATCTCATTTCATGTGCCCCCTTATCATGTCCTTTGCCCGCATCGCATGCCATGTGCCTCCATCTCATGTCTTGTGTCCCCCCCTCCCCATTCTGTCTGCAGTGTCATCACGGCATTCGATCGCAGCAGATGGCGGAGTGGCTCAAGTCTCAGGTGCTCTGCCTTCCTCCCATCATTCCCTCGTCGCTCTCTCATCACTCCTCTCACACTCTGCTTCACCTCCATCCTTGATTGACCGAAATGCCTGTGTGTGTCACTTGGTGAGTTCTGTTTGTTGCTGCTATGTGCAACCCCAGGCTTTTATCTGAAGCTTCATTCCCCACCCCTCGTGTATTATCTCCCCCCACCTGCCCACCAGGGCTTCACGCGGCTCTACAACATCGCTGGTGGCATCGATGCATACTCGCTCAGGGTTGACCCCTCCATCCCCCGCTACTAGCACTCTCATGGTTGACCCCTCCATCCCCCGCTACTAGCACTCTCATGGTTGACCCCTCCATCCCCCGCTACTAGCACTCTCATGGTTGACCCCTCCATCCCCGCTACTAGCACTCTCATGGTTGACCCCTCCATCCCCGCTACTAGCACTCTCATGGTTGACCCCTCCATCCCCCGCTACTAGCACTCTCATGGTTGACCCCTCCATCCCCCGCTACTAGCACTCTCATGGTTGACCCCTCCATCCCCCGCTACTAGCACTCTCATGGTTGACCCCTCCATCCCCCGCTACTAGCACTCTCATGGTTGACCCCTCCATCCCCCGCTACTAGCACTCTCATGGTTGACCCCTCCATCCCCCGCTACTAGCACTCTCATGGTTGACCCCTCCATCCCCCGCTACTAGCACTCTCATGGTTGACCCCTCCATCCCCCGCTACTAGCACTCTCATGGTTGACCCCTCCATCCCCCGCTACTAGCACTCTCATGGTTGACCCCTCCATCCCCCGCTACTAGCACTCTCATGGTTGACCCCTCCATCCCCCGCTACTAGCACTCTCATGGTTGACCCCTCCATCCCCCGCTACTAGCACTCTCATGGTTGACCCCTCCATCCCCCGCTACTAGCACTCTCATGGTTGACCCCTCCATCCCCCGCTACTAGCACTCTCATGGTTGACCCCTCCATCCCCCGCTACTAGCACTCTCATGGTTGACCCCTCCATCCCCCGCTACTAGCACTCTCATGGTTGACCCCTCCATCCCCCGCTACTAGCACTCTCATGGTTGACCCCTCCATCCCCGCTACTAGCACTCTCATGGTTGACCCCTCCATCCCCCGCTACTAGCACTCTCATGGTTGACCCCTCCATCCCCCGCTACTAGCACTCTCATGGTTGACCCCTCCATCCCCCGCTACTAGCACTCTCATGGTTGACCCCTCCATCCCCCGCTACTAGCACTCTCATGGTTGACCCCTCCATCCCCCGCTACTAGCACTCTCATGGTTGACCCCTCCATCCCCCGCTACTAGCACTCTCATGGTTGACCCCTCCATCCCCCGCTACTAGCACTCTCATGGTTGACCCCTCCATCCCCCGCTACTAGCACTCTCATGGTTGACCCTTCCATCCCCCACTACTAGCACTCTCAGCAAAGACCTCTCCATCCACCGCTCCATAGTACACTGCCAGCATCTGAGCTAGTCTGGCACAATCTTGAAATTGCATAAACAATTTTGATGGCTTGAAATATATTTCAGTTCATACCGTGTTCACCCAGATGCAAGGTACGCTGTCCCATAAGCTATGGGGCGTGTAATGAGGACGTGGGCTGTTTAAGGCAACTTCCACATTGGAATCTGCCCAGAGGACTCCTGAATGCTGGAAAATCTATTCACACAATGTCACAAATACCGTAATTAGGGCTGACGTTTCAAAAAAAAGCACCCTGAGCTGTCAAATGTCGAAAAAAAATTACCCTGAGGGCCTAGTGTTGGAATTTTGACTTCCCTGATTTCTCAGTGTTCTGGAACTTACTGTCAAACATGTGTATTTGATATGTTTGCATAGACTGTATAGGGTCACCTCTTAGAGGGTACAATACATAGGTATATCTATCTGTACTCTCCCTCTACCCAATCATTCACTTCTCTTAGTTTGATATGGTATCACGCGTAGGTTAGGATCCCCCCACCTACCGCTTCCGCTCGTCCCCTAGCTAGGCCCCGCCGTGCCTCCCCCCTAGCCCCATCGCGACCCACTGGGCCCCGTCGTGCCCCTAGCCCTGCTGCGCCCCTCCTGGGCCCCGTTGCGACCCCCTAGTCCCGTCGCGACCCCCTAGTCCCAGTCGCGACCCCCTGGGCCCCGTCGCGACCCCCTAGCCCCGTCGCGACCTCCTAGCCCCGTTGCAACCCTCCCGGGCCTTGCTGCGCCCCTCGCCCCGTAGTGCCCCTCCTGGGCCCCTTAGCGCCCCTCCTGGGCCCCGTCGCGCCCCTCCTGGGCCCCGTCGCGCCCCTCCTGGGCCCCTCCTGGGCTCCGTAGTGCCCCTCCTGGACCTCGTCGCGCCCCTCCTGGGCCCCTCCTGGGCCCCGTAATGCCCCTCCTGGGCCCCGTAGCGCTCCTCCTGGGCCCCGTCACGCCCCTCCTGGGCCCCTCCTGGGCCCCGTAGTGCCCCTCCTGGGCCACGTAACGCCCCTCCTGGGCCCCGTAGCGCCCCTCCTGGGCCCCGTCAAGCCTTCAGGCCCCGTCGCGCCCTGCCCGGCCCCGTTGCGCCCCTCCTGGGCCCCGTAGTGCCCCTCCTGGACCACCGTCACGCCTGCCGGCCCCGTCGCACCGGCCCGGCCCCGTCGCACCCGCCCGGCCCCGTCGCGCCGCCCGGCCCCGTCGCACTCGCCCGGCCCCGTCGCGCCCGCCCGGCCCCGTCGCACCCGCCCGGCCCCGTTGCACCGGCCCGGCCCCGTCGCACCCGCCCGGCCCCGTCGCACCCGCCCGGCCCCGTCGCACCTGCCCGGCCCCGTCGCGCCCGCCCGACCCCGTCGCACCCGCCCGGCCCCGTTGCACCGGGCCCGGCCCCGTCGCACCCGCCCGGCCCCATTGCGCCCTGCCCGGCCCCGCCGCGTCTGCCGGGCCCCGCTGCACCGGCCCGGCCCCTGCGCTCATCTCTGCCCCGGCCCCCCCTTCATCCTCACTGGTACGGTTCCCCCCCCCCCCCCCCCCCCCCCCCCCCCCCCCCCCCCCCCCCCCCCCCCCCCCCCCCCCCCCCCCCCCCCCCCCCCCCCCCCCCCCCCCCCCCCCCCCCCCCCCCCCCCCCCCCCCCCCCCCCCCCCCCCCCCCCCCCCCCCCCCCCCCCCCCCCCTCCTGCACCGCCCTGCTCCGCACTGCACTGCCCTGCACCGCACTGCACCGCCCTGCACCGCCCCGCACCGCACTGGCACTGCCCTGCCCCGCACTGCACCATCCAGCACTGCTCTGCTATGCACTGCACTTCACTGCACCGTACTGTCCCGTCCTGCACTGCCCCTGATGGCGGCGGAGCTTCGCTTCGACACTGAAGGCCAGCCTCTGGAGTTCGAGGCGTGGCTTGCCGACCTCCGGTGCCAACTCACTGGCCAGTGTCAGGATGGTGAACCGCTTTCCGCACACCTTGACGGTACGCTCCCCTGCCCAGACCCCCCTGCTTATTCTGCCCGCTGACTCCACACCCACTGAGCGCGAGTCTACTGCTGCCACTGCCCGTGCGCGCTCTGTCTGGCTTTCTCGCGATGCTGTCGCCCAGCTTGCCATTAGCAACGCCCTTCCCCCGTCCGAGCGCCCTCGCTTTAGGTCCCTCACTACTGCTCAGGCATACTTAGATGCTGTCATCAAGCGCTATTCCACCCCTCTGGCTGCCTCGGTGGGTCGCCTGATCCTCCCGATGCTCTTTCCTGACCTTGCATCTTTCCCCACTGTCTCTGACCTCGCTGCCCACCTGCGCTCGATAGATGAGACCTGGCGCGCTGCCTGCACTGACGCACAGCTTAGAGCCCACCAGCCGCCCATTACCTCTACCCTTTACCTGCTTGCCACCCGCCTCCCTGACCGCCTTGCTGTCGCCCGCGACGCTTCCTTAGCATTCACCCCGCAGACCTCACCCTCACTGACTTTGTGACACCCTGACTGTGATTGAGACCCGCCACCGCTCCATCGCCCAGGCGAGCGGTACCGTGCCGGTCCCTATCTTTCAGGGTTGTGCCCCCGCTCAGTGTACCTTCTCCGACGGCTCTGCCGCAGTGGCTGAGACTGCTGCTGCAGCGCAGTTTCGTTCGGGGAAGGGCCGCCGCCCCAAGGTTGGGCGCGGCGGAGGAGGCGGGGGTGCGGGAGGGGGTGGTGGTGGGTCGGGTCGTCTGGTGCTGGAGCGGACGAGGGGACCCTGCCCAGTCCAGCTGAGCCGCCGCCCCTGCAGTTGCAGCAGCCGCAGCAGCCGCCGCAGTCGCAGCCTTCGCAGCAGCCGCAGCAGCCGTCGCAGACGCGGCAGACGAGTGTCCTCCCGCCCGGGTGGCCCGGCGCTGGCGGTGGCCGGGCGCGTGGTGGTGTGCCGAGTGGTGGCTCTGGAGGCGTGCGTTGTCAGTACCAGATCCAGACCGGTCCTCGCCGCGGCTTCGTTTGCGGTAAGATCGGTCACTCCACTCCCCGCTGTTTTCGTCGCCTGGACGACCTCTTTCGTCAGCGCTTCGGCCGTCGCCAGACCTCCCGGACTGGCACAGTTTGCTTAGTCGTAAGATTCAGATTTTTTACATGGACATGGATGCCATTGTTTCTGCTCTGCATGTGATGTATGCTGATGACTCTAGTGTGCTTCCCGCTAGTGTAGGTG